>JANBXA010000391.1:13127500-13330000 GCA_030556225.1 Cricetiscus sungorus | reverse complement strand
TTTTTTTATAATTTATTTATTTTATTTTATGTGCATTGGTGTTTTGCCTGCATGTATGTCTGTGTGAGGTGCCAGGTCCCCTGGAACTGGAGTTACAGACAATTGTGAGCAGCCATGTGGGTGCTGGGAATTGAATCCAGGTCCTCTTAACTGCTGAGCCACTTATCCAGCCCTTGCTTTATTTTTTATTTTTCAGAGAAAGAGAAGGTTTCACTCTTAGGGTAGTTTGAGTTCACTATATAACTCGCCACTATATCTGGCTGGGTATACTAATTTTCTGATAAAACATTATGATATCACAGTATCTACCTCCTAAGAAAAAGAACAACTTTTTACACATAAACACATCAAGAAATTTAAGTGTTGTTGTTTTTTTTTAATTTCTTACTTCTCTTGATAATGTAACTTAAGGATTTTCATTACTGGTAATTGGGAAATCAAGCAAATATATGGATAAAATTAGTGGTCACACACTTTTAGCCTTTTAAAATCTAGAATTAACTGGGTGGTAGTGGTGAATGCCTTTAATCCCAGCACTTGGGAGGCAGAGGCAGGGGAATTTCTGTGAGTTTGAGGCCAGCCTGATCTACAGAGCTAGTTCCAAGACAGGCTCCAAAACTACACAGAGAAACTCTATCTCAAAAAAAAAAAAAAAAAAAAGACCAAAAACAAATGAAATAAAAGTCTAGAGGGCTGGAAAGATGGCTCAGTGGTTAAGAGCAATGACTGCTCTTTCAGTGGGCCCAGGTTCGATTCCCAGCACCCACATGGCAACTAACAACTGATTGTAACTCCAGTTCTAGGGGACCTGAAACCCATTGCAAAACACCAAGGCACATAATTTTAAAAACAAATAAACCAAAAATAAAATCTAGAACTAGAATAACCCCTCCCATCTTCCAGGATGTTGACCTTCAGAACAGACCAGGGAGCCATGACAACTACTGTTAAATCTGATGGAATGATTAAGATTTCTCTATTATAATTTTTTTGGGGGGTGTGGTACTGTGCACTGGACCCAGGCCTCACCCCCACTGCTGTCTACCAGGACAGCCTGCTGGGTTTGAGACTGCATGCTGACCAACAATCTTTCAGCCAGAGGGGCTCAGTAATGACAAGGCTTGTTTGGTTTGTTTTTTTCAGTATTGAGTTATATTAATAACAATAAGTACACAAGAAGTACTGTGCCTCATTTAAGCATTTCCTACACACTACACTTACCTTAAAAATGTTTTGTGAGCTGGGTGTTGGTGGCGCACGTCTTTAGTCCCAGCACTTGAGAGGCAGAGGCACGTGGATCTCTGAGTTTGAGGCCAGCCTGGTCTACAGAGCAAGTTCTAGGACAGGCTCCAAAGCAATACAGAGAAACCCCTGTCTTAAAACACCCAAAAAATAAAAAAACAAACAAACAAACAAAAAAGAGGTATTGTTTTGTAATTTCACACATGTATGCACTTGTTTCTCATTATCTTCTCTATCCCAGCAAGGGCAGCTGACATCTGACAGCAACACGTGTCCCAACTTCTTACCTGTCAGCTTGGTGAAGGCTTCCATGTCATCAATGGCTTTAGAAATACTGCATTTCTTCCCGTTGGCCCCCATAATCTCAATGTAGGGGTCTGCTTTAAGGAAGGCCTCTGTGATCCTAAAGATCATTTTATAAACACACATGTCATCTGAAGATTTGCTTTATACCTTGCTCAAAAGGATCTTTCTACTTTAAGAAAACAAAATTTTGAGGTATTATGTTCAAAGACAGCTGTTTATTAATATCTTTGTAATGACACAGTGGTAGAGCTTTACAGACCTTATCTCATTTAATTTTTCAATACTAAGTATATTCAGCTCCAATTTTATAGAAACAGAAATAAGATAATTTTCCTTTAAACAATTTCAGAATAAGTGTATCAAGCTTTGAAACAAAGGCTCTCTGACTCTGAACTGGAAACAAAATTACTTTAGTTCTTTTCTTGAGACACTCTCATGTAGCTCAGGCTAGCTTCAAAGATGCTGCTACATACCTGAGAATGACTTTGAACTCATATCTACCTCCCAAGTGCAGCCACTGAAGACATCTGCTCTCATATTCAGTTTTATATCTTTGTTTGTTTGGTGTGTGTGTGTGTGTGTGTGTGTGTGTGTGTGTGTGTGTGTGTGTGTGTGAGACTGAGTTTTCCTGGAACTATGTACCAGGCTGGCCTTGAACTCACAGAGATCCACCTGCCTATGCCTTCCTAGTGTGGGATTAAAGGGGTTCGACACTATACCTGGCTACACCTAACTTTTGACTGAGGTTAAGACTCTTATGGAGCCAAATGTGGTGGTTCAAGGTTGTGATCCCAGCACCTGGGAGGTGGAAGCCCTCTAGAGAATCATGAATTTGAGGTCAACCTGGGCTATACAGTGAGTTCCAGATCTGTCAAGACTGTAAGTATGAGATCCTTTCTCAAAAACAAAGAAAGAAACTTCTTGTGGGGTTTCTGAAACATGGGGAGACTTTGAGTACTTTTTGGCCATAGCTCTGATCGGATCAGGGAAAAACATGAAATTCCTATTTGCTACTAACTTTGAAAAAACTTGACAGGATAAAGGCAGAAATTAGTATAAATGTTAATTTTGTTTTTAATTTAGAATATCAGCTATTCATGTCTCACTACCTTCATGAATAATAGCCGTATGAACTTCCTGCATAGGGACCATGAGCCATTCTGACAACCTCTTCATGTCTAGCCTAAGCCAGCCCCTCTTTCTCCATCCACCTGAGTATCACATCCATTTCCCTCCTCTCCCTCCCCCTAAGTTTATTGTTTGCTAGTCTTCTTTTAAGGGAGCTGTTTTAGATTGCTCAGCTTGAGCTAGGAATGCTAATGTGGCAAAAGCATCATGCAAACTTTTAAAATGAGGTAACACGGACGTTCTTACATTATATCGATGAGGTTGCTGATTTTATGTTGATAAGCTCTGCGGTGTAAGCAGTTACGTGTGTAGAACATGTCATACAGATTCAAAGCCTCCTGCAAGGGAACAGAAATGGCAACGTGGGATCAGATTATATTCAACTTGGTTAGAGACAGGATCTCACTGTGTGGCCCTGGCTGTCCTGGAACTCATTATGTAAACCAGGCTGGTCTTGAGCTCAGAGATCCACTTGCCTCGGCCTCCTGAATGCTGGGATTAAAGGTCCAGTATACATAAAGACTTTCCTATATAATAATTCTATACTACCTTTTAAGTTATATGAGTGCCATTGTGGTGATAGGAAAGAAATGGCCCCCAAAGGGAATGGCACTATTAGCAGGTGTGGCCCTATTGGAGGGAGGACTCAGATATGCTCAAGCTATACCCAGTGTCACAGACCACTTCTTGTTGCCTAGGAGATGTAGGACGCAGCTACCTCCCCAGCACCATGTCTGCCCACACATCACCATGTCCCATCATGATAATAATGGACTGAACCTCTGAAATATAAATGAGCCACCACAATTGCTATATAAGAGTTTCCATGGTCATGGTGTCTCTTCACAGCAACAGAAGCCCTAAGACGACATCTAGTAAGGACCTAATGGGGTTGAAATTGCAGTTTTCTTACTTATTTAGCTCATGTGTTCTACACGCCTCTCTTTGCTCGCTAGTTAAATAGTAAAATATGGCTTGTCCCACCAAAAGTCACATCGAAGTTCAGTCCCTAAAGTAATGGTGGCGAGAGAGGGAGGGGCTTTAAGCGGTTGAGTAAGTTACCAGGGCTCCAATCTCATAAGATGATTAGCTTAGTTTGTGGGAAGAACAGGCTGCTATAAAGACAGCCTAGCACCGCCCCCCCTCCCCCTTAGCACCTTCCTCGTTTGCACTTCTGGCTTTCACCATGCATGGAGCAGTGTGTCATCCATACCAGACGCAGAACAGATGCTACCTCCATGTTCCTCTAGAACTATGAAGTGGATAAACCTCTTTCTTTTATAAATTATACAGGCTCAGGTATTCTGTTATAGCAACAGAATACAGACTGAAACAAATGAAATAATAGTACTATCTCATAGGATGATAAAAATTGATCTACCAAAAGCACATAAAGCCTACCCAGTATAAGACTCAAAAAATGTTGGATTTAATTTTATTATTGTTGTTATTATTTAACGATGTAATGAAGTGAAAAAAGTCTTACAACACTTAACAAATAAAGGGCTAGAGAGATGGCTTAGCAGTTAAGAGTCTGTGCTACTCTTGCAGAGGACCTGTGTCTGGCCCCTAGCATCTATGTTGGGTGTGTCAAGCTGCCTGTAACTCCAGCTCCAGGTGATATGATGCCTTCTTCTGGCCTCTGGGGGATCCTGTACTCATGTGCACATACCCACACACAGACACATATACACATGATTAAAAACAATAATAAATCTTTTTTTAAAGATGAGTTTGTGGGGGCTATAGAGATATCACCAATTAAAAGAATGCTTGCTGCACAACCATGAGGACCCGGGGTTCAGATCCCAGCATCTATGTAATAAGCTGGGTGTGGTTGGTCTCCGGTGCACCTGCAACCCCAATGTGGTGATACTTTATGATCTAACAAATAAAGCTTACTGAAGATCAGAGTGCAAAGCTAGCCACACTAGGCCAGGCCATGGAGGTACATACCTTTAATCCCAGCAGCCACACTAGTTAGCCATAGATGCTGGGTGGTGCATGCCCTTAATTCCAGCACTAGAGAGGAATATAAGGCAGGAGGAGACAGGAGTTCAGTGTATTCAGTCTACAGTCACACTGAAGATATAATCGCCCCAGCCTTGGTAGAGGTAAGAACTCTCTAGTGGTTGGCTGCTTTACTTCTTCGATCTTCAGCTTGAACCCCAATATCTCTTTGGGTTTTTATTATTCATGCTACACCCCAGTGCTGGGGGAGACAGAAACAGGAGGATGGCTAATAAAAAACATGAGCACCAGGTGTACAGAGAGATCTTGATGTAAAAGGATAAGGCAGGCAGTGACAGAGGAGGGCAGCCTCTGCATGAATGCATTCACAAAGGTGTGCACAGCAAGCACAAACATATAGCTCATACATGCATCATACATGCACAGGAGCTGCACTCTTATTTCTGAGGACGTTAACTTACCTTTTCTCTAGTACAAATGTGCTTCATCTTATGGCCATGGATTTGGTCTTGTACTTCACAGACACGGACAAACGTAACAAAGCGCTTATAATCAAAATTGTTTTGGATTCCAAGATGGTGACAGTCCCTAGGAAGTTCCAAAGCAGAGATATGAAGCATTTCAACAAGGAAACTATGCCTTAAATACAAGTACTACATTTCTTTTCTTTTCTTCCTTTTGAATTCTGACCCAGGCTTTGGATGTACCAGCTTGCAAAAGGCTGGCCAGGGACTTAAGAACACACTGAAGGACACAAAGCTAAGTAACTAGCTAAGTGAGTCAGCTGGAAGAACATGAGAGGAGCTGCTCCAGGAAAACCTAGAGTGATCACCAGGCGCAGTGTGTAGACAGTGGATTACGAACTGCACATCCTAACGGTAAAAAGGCAGTTATGAAGCAGCTAGGTAAGTATGAATCCTGACCATATGTTAAACAATACCTTAGCCAGAAGTGGTGGAGCACACCTTTAATCCCAGCACTCAGGCAGAGGCAGAGGGATCTCTTGAGTTTGAGACTGGCCTGGTCTACACAGTGAATTCCAGTGTTATAAAGGAAGACTCTGTCTCAAAACAAAACAAAACAAAACAAAACAAAACAAAAAAACCTTACAACTGCAGAGTGTTTTTAGGTTTAACAGAGACACTTTATTTTTAGATCCACACTGAAACATTTTGTGAGGAGATGCTATGTTGCCTGAGATTTGCTTTAAAGTAATGTGAGATCACTTAGGAGGCAGAGGCAGGCAGATCTCCATGAGCTTGAGGTCAGACTGATATACACAGAGAGACATTGTCTCAAAAAAGTATTCAAAGTGTTGGGACATTTAAGTACTTGCTTCTTACAGCTGTCTTCCTCTCCACCCAGTTGTAGAACTCCTGTGCTCTCAAGGTTGATCAAACAAAGTTATTCTCATAACTTTCCAGTGTGCCGTGCCCGTGCCTTGACCCCAGGTGTAAGTGGTGCATGATTTATTTCCTCCTATGCTTAGCCCATCCCCTGGCTTGGATATATAATAAGCCCATTACTCTCTGTAATAAAGGGCAGCAGCTTCTTTTTCACTTCTAGTGGTGGTCTGTTAAGTGTTTCAATCCCGACACACTCCGCCAAGCTTGGTACTGTGGCTGTGCGGGCACTGCACGCACAAAGTACAGAATAAACAAAATAAGATGGGTCATGTGAGGCAGAGTATGGTGGTGCACGCCTTTAATCCTGGCATATGGGAGGTAGAGGCAGGTGGATCTGTATGAATCTGAGGACAGCCTGGTCTATGTAGTGATTTCCAGGCCAGCCAAGTTATGTGGTGAGACCCTGTCTCACAAAAAATAAAAAAAAGGATTGAGCTTGTACTGACATTCACAACAACTTGAGGTATGAGCACCTGAAGATTCTCATGCAGTCCTCACTTACTACTAAAATCCTTCAATATACTGAAGAGCAAAGCCTGTGAACAGGTAAACAGAGAGACTGTCTTCTACCATGAGAGCTAACCAGAGTGTCAGGAAGCCCAGAAGAGTAAGCCATTGTGATGCAGGACAAGGGGGCAGGAAGGTACCCAGCACACTCAGGGTGCGGGCAAGGCTATTTCAGTTGTTCCTTGGTGGTCACAAAGCTAGTGTTTCAGCCATGATAGGACTGTAGTGCCCAACTTCTGATTAGCCAGGTGGGTCCTAACACTACCTTTATACTCAATGTAAACACTCAGTGCATACCTGGCAAAATAATCCCATTTGTCCACATCAATGCCATTTCTTTTGTTAGCCACTATCTCATAAAGGAAGCTCTTCTCAGCAGGTCGTCCTGTATATGGCCACTGGAAAACAAGAGAATCCCATGGAGGTTTTAGATAGACACAGACCTATTTATAAGCAAAGCAACTGTTGCAAATTACAAACAAGACACTGAGTTAGAAAGCTAATCTTTCTTTCTCCTTCTCACTTCTAAAGAAGTAGGAAGGAAAAAGAAATGCTGAAGTATATGCTATCCTATTAATACCAAGTCTTCCAGCTGGGGATGTTGTCCTGCGGGACAGTGCATGCATGTATGAGGGCCTGGGCTAGCACCACAAAAATAAATGAATAAATAAAAAGTCTATAATGGGCTGGCGGGATGACTTAGCAAGGCTTTTACTGCCACTAGACTACCTGAGTCCTATCCCAGGACCCACAAGGTTGAAGGAGAGAACTAACTCCTGCAAACTGTCTTGTGACTTCCACATGTACACTATAGTCACAGCCAAACATGTGTGTGTGTGTGTGTGTGTGTGTAAGTAGGAGAACATTAAACCTTCCAGTGACACTGTAAGGACACTAGTAACAATTTCCTAAAACCAACAATATTTACATTTTCTTGATTTTAAAACCTTTTAAAAATTACAAGATTTAATTACAAGCTAGTAAAATATGTTCCTTAAGTGGTAACCCTTGAATTCATATATTAAAATAATAATGTCTCTCACTGGGTATGGTTACACACACCTGTAACCTCAGCACTTGGAAGGCTGAGGCAGGAGGATTGTGACTTCAAAGTCAGCATGGGCTACAGAGCAAGACTCCCCCAACCAGGGAAAAACAAAAACAATCTCTCCCCTCTGTGTACATACATGTGAATGTATGCATTTATTCTTTTTGTTGTTTTTTGAGACATGGTTTTATTGTGTAGCACTAGCCATTCTGGAACTCACTATGTAGAACAGACTGGCCTCAAAATCAGAGATCTGCCTGCCTTTGCCTCCCAGTGCTGGGATTTAAGGCATGTGCTGCCACATGCAGCATTTTTTCTCTTTCTTTCTTTTCTTTCTTTCTTTCTTCCTTCCTTCCTTCCTTCCTTCCTTCCTTCCTTCCTTCCTTCCTTCCTTTCTTTTTTTGACAGAGTCTCAGGTAACCCAGACTCACCTTGAATTCACTGTTCAGGAGAGGACAATTTAACTTCTGATACTCCTGTCCCACCTCTCTAGTAACGGACTTCAATAACCATGTACCATCATACCTGTGTTACATATTACTATTCTTCAAAATAGCTACAGTTACTCTAAATATAAGCCACTCTAAGTATTTTTGAAGCTAAATTTTTGTTTAGAAATGAGAGTTACTCTTCAATCTACCTCATGTATGTGTGTGTGTGTGTGTGTGCATATGTATGTGTTTGTGTGTACACACATACACATAGTGACCAGAGGTCAATGTTGAATGCCATCTTCTGCCTCTCAGTGCTGAAGTTATAAGTCTGTCCAGCCATGCTTTTTTGTTTGTTTGTTTTGTTTTTGTGAAGATAGGGTTTCTCTGTGTAATAGTCCTGGCTGTCCTGGAACTTGGTTTGTAGAGCAGGCTGGCTTTGAACTCACTTAGATCCACCTACCTCTGCCTCCCCAATGCTGGGATTAAAGGCATGCACCACCACTGCCCAGAACTTTTTAAAAAATTGTTGTTGTATGCTGTGTTGTTGTACAGTATAAATAATGTATTACTCTCATTGGTTAATAAAGAGCTAATTGGCCTATAGCTGGACAGAAAAATTTTGGGCAGGAGACCCAGACTAGGAGGATGCTGGGAAGAAGCAGGGCAGAGGCTAAGGATCACGAGAGATATAGGATGAACTTGTCACGCTGAAAGAAGGTACCGCCACGTGACACAGGGTAAATAAGAAATATGGGTTAATTTAAGTGATTAACCATCATAAGCTATTGACCAAGCTATTTTTAATAAATAATAAGTCTCCATGTTGTGAATTGGGAACTGGCTGTCAGGAAAGAAAAGTCTACCTACAGCTGTGTTGTTTATTTGAGAAAGAGTCCCTATATAGGGTGGCTGGCCTGAACTCTATGGAGACCAGCTTGGCCTCTGCCCCTTAAGCGGTGGAATCAAAGGTGTTTGATACTCAGCTTGGCTTCTTACATGGGTGCTAGGGATGTGAACTCAGATGCTCATACTTGTATAGCAAGTACTCTTACCCTGCTGAGACGCCTCTGCAGCCCAGGGTGTATACTTTTACATTTGATCATTATACTTCTGAATCTTAAGTGCTGATGCTTCAGACATAATCATTTGGGAGAAAATAATGTCTAAAGAACTCAAGAAGAGGGGAAAAATACAACCTTTTTGTTTTTGCATTAGAAAGCAGATGCATATAAGTTATATTTTGATGTTTAGCACCCCTACAATAGCCAAATATGTAGCTCTGAAAGAATCAGGAATAGACTAGATGGAAAGTGCCAGCTGGCTCTAATTAGCATGAATTAAAAACTTACCCAGCAGTCCTTTTTTTGAGCTTCAGTGTTAGGTAGTCCTGTAATTTGTTCCTCAATAAAGGGAATATCTTCGTCAGGATTGAGCCCATAGTTTTTCATGACAGGTTCGAGTTTATTAGAATTAATCAGATGCTTAAACATCTCAACTGATCCCTGTTCATGCTGTGAAAAGTGAATATAACACAACCTGTTATAGATTCTCTAATTAAACAGATTATTCTGGATTCTAGATAATTCTCAGATGAAGTCCCACTGATTGTTAATTACCGAGTCACCAATTACAGTGTTACAGCTTTTAAATGAGTCAATTTTTGTCAACATTTTATTTGTCCACAAAACATTTTCAGTTGGTTTGGCTTTTTGAGACAGGGTCTTACTTTATAGCTCTGGTTGGCCAGGAACTTGCTATATAGACTGGGCTGGCCTGGTACTCATAGAGATCCACCTGTCTCTACTTCCTGAGTGCTGGTATTAAAGGCGTACTCCACTATGCCCAGTCATAAAATAACTTTTATTACGTTTAAAATAGGCATAGAGGAATGAGTTTCACTGAAGCATTTTCACATATACTTTATTTTATTAATCTCCTTCCCCTAGTCTACACAGCTTTCACAAACCATGTTTATTATTTCATAAATACAAAGAAAATATTTTATAAAATATAATCATTTATATTACCAAAAAAAATTATTACCAAATCATATAGGTAGAATGAATATCACTCTAAAATTCAGGTTTGTTTTTTTTTTTTCTTCCATCCACAGAAGAACATTTGAAGTTAAAAGCTGTTGGCTGTTATTTCCACTTTTTGGTGGACAAGGGTATTGGTAAAATCAAGTGTCTTCCAGCTCTGGTGTCAAGATCAGAATTAAATTCTCAAATCTGGTTGTTCAAGTCTCTGCTCACTTTTTCACCATCACTATAAAGGGCATATGACCCTGGAGACATGGCCCTATATACGTCTTATCAAAACTGATTCAAAATGAAAACAAACCTGGAATGATCCTAGAACAGATACGAATTGACTCAGGACATACCAATAAACAGAATAAATGGTAACTTTGCTATCTTGATTATCCATTGTTCGTTTTGAATAAAGGTCTCATTACATAATCTATGTTGACATGAACTCACTATGTAGCCTGGACTGACCTGGAACTTGCCATTGTCTCCTTGTGGCCTCTGGAATAATTACAGTAAAATGCGGTTTCACACTGCACGAAGTCACATAAACAACCACTGTTCTAAGTACAAAAGACTTGAACAGAATAGTAATAATTAATAAAATGTGAGGCAGGGCTAGAGAAATGGCTCAGTGGTTAAGAAAACATGCTGTCCAAGCAGAGAACCTAGGTTTGGTCCTCAGCACCAACATAGTGGCTCACAACCATCAGTTAACTTCAGCTCCAAGGAATCCAATGCCCTCTTCTTACCTCTGTGGGTACCAGGCATTCATGTGATGCACATATAAATGCATGCAGGCAACGAACACATACAAAATAAAAATAAATAATTTTAAAAAACCTGTGAAGTAGAATCTAGGAAGATTCATCATATATGGGAATTTTTAAAATGTTGGCAACCTAGATCTGTAAGAAAAGGATTAACTGTTACTCAATAAACAGTAATCCATTAGGCTGATACTTATCATGCTTGATAATCTTAGTTCACTTACCAAAACTGCAGAGAAATAAAACAAAACAAGTATCTCAATAAGGGAAAGATATTATATTTGTATTATTTGTATACAAGAATTATTTTCAATGAGCTAAAGAATTAAATGAAAAAAAGCAAATTTATATTTTAATTTTTTGTTGTTCTTTTTTAATTAATTAATTTTTATTTTTATTTTATGTACATTGGTGTTAAGGTATCAGATCCCCTAAAAGTAGAGTTACAGACAATTATGAGCTACCATGTGGGTGCTGGGAATTGAACCTGGGTCCTCTGGAAGAACAGTCAGTGCTCTTAACCACTGAACCACCTCTCCAGTCTGGCAAATATATTTTTTAAAGGCCCAGGATATAGCTTAGTGGTACAGCACTTACCTAGCATGTGTAAGTGCACACATACACACAGTACACACACAGAGAACATACACCACACACATGCAGAGTGCACATATAAACAGCACATATACAGAGACACACCACAGCGCACACACAGCACACTTACACATAGCACACATATACAACCCCCAAATAGACACACACAGCATACACAAATAGCATGTGTACACAGCACACACACACACACACACACACACACAGAACACACACAGCACACAGACATAGATACAGACACAGATACACACACCACACACACACACACAGAGAGAGAGAGAGAGGAGAGAGAGAGAGAAAGAGAGAGAGAGAGAGAGAGAGAGAGAGAAGAATGCATATCTCCTAGAACCTATCAGATCAATTACTGGAGATAAAAGGAAAAAAAAACTATACTCTGGACAACTAACTTCCTGACTGTAGTGGACACTAGCCAAAAGCAAGCAGATGTTAAACGAAAGTCAACAGTAGGATGAGAGGGCAGAGTACTAACTTCCAAATTTATGGCTTTCATCTAGAGAGCAGGTCCCACAGCACTAAAACTGATGGGAAACTAAGCAATTTACTGACTTAAAGGAGACTAGAAAATGCCTTTCTCAAAAGACACCATTAAAGAAAGAAGTGGCAAGTTAAACACTAACAAAATTTTCCTAACACATATACAACAGTATCTGTATATATAAATTCTTACAAATCAATACTAAGTAGACAAACAATAAAAACTCTTTTGTATGTGTGCCTGTGGACAGGAGATGATAACCTCAGCTATCATTCATCAGGTGCTGTCCACCTTATGCTTTTGATATAGTGTTTCCTATTGGTCTCAAATTCTCCAAGTAGGTCAGGCTGGGCTGATCAGCAGCATGCCCCAGGAACCTGCCTAGCTCTGCCTCCCTACCACCAGGGTTACAAACACACACACTCCACACTTGTCTTTTTTTTTTTTTTTTTTTTTTTTTTTTATTTAATGAAGGCTCTGGGAATCAAACTGAGGTGTTCAGCACCTTACAAACTGAGCTATCTCCCAGGATCAAAATCCACCTCTCGACCTTACCTTATTGGAGTGTTGGGATCAAACCTAAAGACTCAACTACTTGGCAAGTGACCTCCCATTAAGCAGCTCCTATTCCTGTAATCAACTTTTTAAACGGGTAAAACATCAGAACAGTGGACTGGGCATTGGTGTGCACTCCTTTAATCCCAGCACTCGGGAGGCAGAGGCAGGTGGATCTCTGTGAGTTAAAGGGCAGCCTGGTCTACAGAGCGAGTTCCAGGACAGGCTCCAAGCCACAGAGAAACCTTGTCTCAAACAAACAAACAAACAACAACAACAAAAAAAAACCAAACAAACAGGAAACCAAACCAAACCAAAAAACATTAGAACAGTGGTTCTTATCATGTGAGTCATGACCTTATGGGGGGTCAAATGAGAAAGGACAAAATATGGTTCATACAGTAGGTACAGCCTTAGAAGCAAAAAGCCATCAGCTGCATCCAACCTCGAGGATGAAGGAGTGGTCACTTCTGATTGTACTGACAGCACTAAGGATCAAACCTAAAGACTCAGCTACTTGGCAAGTGATCTCCCATTAAGCAGCCTCCTAGCCCACAATCAACTATTTAATAACTGGGCAAAACATCAAGAGGAAGTCTACACACACACACATACACACACACACGCACACACACACACACACACACACACACACAAACACATAGTGCCAACAACAGGAAATCATATTTACAAGAGTTTAGAAAATACAAATGAAACTGAGATCCCAAGTCTAAGAAAAGACAGACTAATCTGCGTTCATGAAAAACAGAAGTGGTGGAGGAGGACTGACTTTAAAAGACTTGAAGGAGGGACTGGGCTGCCCTGCGGCAGTGGTATATATTTAGTGGGTGCACAGATATAGGCTGATCCTCAGTACCACAGAAAAAAAAGGTAAGGCATAAGGGATTTTTCCAAATGATGAAAACATTCTACATCCTGACTTCATGTGTACACTTGTTAAACTCCCGTCAGCTTTCTATAATTTAAGTTAGGAGCAATACTACATGACTTTAATCCCAGCTCTAGGGAAATAAAAACAGGCAATTTCTCAGTTTCAAGGCCATATTGCTCTACATAATGAGACCCTATCTCAAAACAAGGCAACAAAATCTACATAATTTATTGGATGTAAACTATATTTTTTTAAAAAAGGGTAGGCACAGGCTGTTTGGATAACTATCACCTTTCTTAGTCAAGGGGTATCTCTTGTTCAAATCTAATCTTTATCATTTTTGATGGTATCCATAGCTTTTCTTCTTCTGTGGAAACAAAAGTAAGACCCCTTCTCAATGTAACACATACTCTGGTTTCCATTCTGAGGTCAGCACATTTTTGAAGTATACAGGCTGATTTAATTCCATAGTTTTCTATTATCCAATGTCTCTCCACGGCTGTTATTCCTTTCTCATTAGCATTCAGAAAATTCAAAGTTAATAATGCAATCAAAAAAAGGGTTGGGACAGGCAGAGAAAACACGGTTTGACACATAAAGAGCTCTCAGCTTATGTCAATGTGCTTTTCTCCTCTAGTTGCTAGAAATACAGTATGGTAGAAACTGGGAGGCCAAACTCATTTCTCAAAAACTGATTCTAAATGCACAGCTTTACCAACAAATGTGTAATTATATAGGGTTCATTTAAAGTTAGAAATGAGGGTGTAACATACTCTCAGCTTCTGGGAGGCTGAGGGAGGACAGTGTTTGAAGTCATTTGTGGTGATATATCATTTATGATTTATTAAAGCTTGCCTGAGGATTCAGAAAGCAAAGTCAGTCACAAGCCATAGAAGTCAGGTACACACCTTTTGGTGTGCCTTTGCCTGGACTGCTGACAGTATGCTTTCCAAAATGGACAAACAGGACACAAAAGAGTGACTGCAAAACCTTGCCAAGACAAGGTGGGACAGTCCTTCAAAATTCTACTTCACAGAAAAGTCTGTCAGAAATACTAGGCCTACAGGCCGAAGATGGATGCCCCAATGTTGCAGAGGAACCTTAGATGACTGTCTAGACAGCCAGCTGTTTTTACCATTTCTCATAATTTTTGGAAGTGGCTTGCTTGCACTTCCTGCTTACTCAGTTAATATTTCCTTCTTGGGTCTCTGAGGGAGTTGAAGACTAGATAGTTTACAGTTTTCATAATTTACCAGACTCAGCAAAGAAAATCACTTAAGATGTATAAAGTGTAAAAGGTTGAGAAGCATTAAAAGATAATTTGATAATGCAAATTAGAATGGAAAGTAAATTAGGTATAAGACTTTGAACTCACCAAGTTAGGATAGATAATGAAGTATTTTCTCTGAATTTGTCAAATACAAATGAACAAAATATTTTCTTGAATTTGTCAAATGCAAAAGGACTAGCTAGACATTATTGATAAAATTAATGCCTGCATATATTATATATACTTATTGTATTTAGTATATATAATTTTTCTTATGTTAACTGTAGCTCTTTTTTTTAATTAGACAAAAAAAGGGGAATTGTAGTAATATTTATTAAATATTTATTAAAGCTTGTCTGAGGATGCAGAAAGCAAAGTCAGCTACAAGCCACAGAAGCCAGGCACACACCTTTAATCCTAGGACTCAGGATTAAGAGGTAAACGGATGTCCCTGAGTTCAAGGCTATCCAGGGATTCATGAGACTGAATCAGTCTAAAAGAGTAACAGAGCTCACACCTTTAATCCCAGCACTAGAGAGGTATATAAGACAGGACCAAGAACTCAGTATTAAGCATTCATTCTCCAGCCACATTGAGGACAGGAAGACATTCAGTCTCGGGATTCTCCAGTCACACTGAGGAGAGGCAGCAGGAACAGCCCTTTCAGCCTGAGGTAGTGGCAAGAGCCAGTAGGAAGCTACTTTGCTTTTCTTCAGCGTGCAGTTTGAACCCCAATATCTATCTCTAGGTCACTTATTTTTCATGTTACAGTCACTCTCAACTACATAGAAAAACTCTATTAAAAACACAAGCTCAAGCCAGGTGTTGGTGGTGCACACCTTTAGACCAGCACTTGGGAGGCAGAGGCAGATAGATATCTGTGAGTTCGAGGCCAGCTTGGTCTACATAGAGTTCCAGGACAGGCTCCAAAGCAAAACAGAGAAACCCTATCTTGAAAAACAAAAAAAACAAGTTCATTTACTAATAATGGGGATACTTAACTTCATCGCTAGACCAAAATAAACACTGAAGTTGGACTTAAAAGCAAACTGTACAGTAATGCCACAGAGTAGGAAGAACAGTGCACAGAGACTGAGGAAGCTGGTTCTCTAGGGCTAGCCCATGACTCTACAGTCCTCTCAAGTGCATGAATCACTGTGCTTTGGAGGGTCCTTTCTCCAAGGACTACTGAGGGGATCGAATGAAACCGACTTATGTGGATGGAAGTGCCCTGAACACTATGCAGGGAAGGATGCTAGCACCCAGTGAGGAAAACAGATAATTCAATTCAATAACTAGATACAATTCTATTTCTTTCTATCAACTATGGAACAGATGAATACATACCTTCCACTTTTTATCTGGGCAAGCAAGTGGGATAAATCTTCCATCAAACATATGAGAAAATGGCCCATGACCTAAAAACAAAAGCAGCTTTCAAATAAGAAAAATATTTGTAAATTGGTAAAAACTAAATTTTTTTGTTTTGTTTTGTTTCGTTTGTTTGTTTTTCAAGACAGGGTTTCTCTGTATTGCTTTGGAGCCTGTCCTGGAACTAGCTCTGTATATCAGGCTGGCCTCGAACTTACAGAGATCCACCTGGCTCTGCCTCCCGAGTGCTGGGATTAAAGGTGTGTGACACCAATGTCTGGCTAAAACTGAATTCTTAAAATATATTTTTAGTTTATTTTAAATATCAACAGACACTGTTACTAATCCATAAATTATATATATAAAACAAATTTGCCCTTTCAATGTTCTAAAACAACAGATTAAGATACAAAAGCATAGTGGAAAGCTAACCCTCCTTAGTTCAGTCTCCAGTTTTGTATTAGCTACCAGGAATACTGAGTTTTTTGTTAAAAAAAAAAAAATAAATAAAAATCAAGTTTATTGATTTAGGGGCAGCCACTTTCTTGTTTTTAAATGAAGAGGATGATATTCTTTTACTTGGATTTAATTGGCCAAAGACTTCCTGTGAGTCAAGGAAGAAAAACATTTCTTAAACCTGTTCTAGTTGTGAGAAGGGATGGACTTAAAAAGGAACTAAAGGAAAAGCAAGCAGTTTTAGTCAATGAGAATGATAAGCAAAAAATCACATTCCCATTATCCTATAGACAGCGTAAGAAAAACTCACTGTGAGAAATCCCTTTCAGCCCTGTGCAGCAGCATGCTTGTAATCTTAGCACTCAGGAGGCGGAAGCGGGAATATTGCCTAGAGTTTGAGGCTAGCCTGGGCTATATACCGTGGGTTCTGAGACAGCTTGGGTTACAGAGTAATAACTCTACCTCATAAACAAACAAACAATAAAAAATAATAAATAATACCTTTCATGTGACATAGCAAAGATGCTTAATATGGAAAATTCACAAGTAATAACAATGTTTTGTCCTCATCAATAATATTAGGAACCATGGTGCACTGTGATTAACAAAAAATTAAAATACTTCTACATCTCCCTTGGGTAGACTGAGTTTTGAATGTGAAAGCCGAGGCAAGACAGTAGGATCTTACATGGAGTGATGGCTTTGTGTGAGCTTACCAAGGTCATGGCAGAGTCCAGCAATCTGAACACAGAGCATATCTCGCTCACTGATCTGCAGCTCTGGCTGTTTTTCTGCGAGTGCTCGAACGAGGTAGCCTGCTAGGTACCCAACCCTGCAAAGATAAAGATTAGAAGTCACATTTTGGTTTGAAGTATGAACCTTTGAAACTTGAAACTCTCTAATGTTCCCACACAGACTAGAGACACGGGCTCAGCAGGGCTGAGGATGTGGTTTTGTAGAACGCTTGACTAGCATGTAAAAGACCCGAGGCTTAATCCCCAGCAAAGCACACAAAAATAAAATAGTGTTAAATGCACTTTGGTACTTCTCTCTGAAAGGAAGTCCTCTGCCCTCAACTCAGCCCTAGGAAGATAGCAACTTGTGTGTGGCTTGGAAAGTTTTAGTAAGTGTTTAATAAATACTGTTTATAAATTGAGCATAGGTACATTTATCTTGACTCCTGGACCTGGACACAGTGGCACACACCTGTAACTCTGGCATTTGGGAGGCTAAGGATTAGGAGTTTGAGGCCAGCCTAGGCTGTATAATGAAACCCTAAAGGAAACAAAAGGAAGTAAGCAAGAAAGAAAAAAGAAAAAAGCCTAGATAGGAAATGGAAACCACAAAGTGAATAAAAAACCAAATACTTAATTCCCAATTATCCTCTGCCCACTTCTCCCAGCTTTGCATGGACAATGGAAAGGTGTATAACAGAAAAGACCCTCTCAGAGATCATAAGCATTTCTCTAACTTACATATGTCCTGACACAATTATTTTGCTTAAAAGGGTGAATCTGTACAAGTAAACAGAAGCCAAGCATGATGGAGTGTGTCCAGAATCTCCATTTGCAGGAGATGAGGCAGAAGGACACTGAGTTTGAGGTCATCCTGAGCCCCACCGGGAGCCCCTGTCTCAGAAGAAATGAAAAGACTAAAAAGGGACTAAAAGAAAACTAATCAAATTTATAGTTAGTTATACCAGTAGTCAATCCTATTCAATTCAAGTATTTACAGACAAGTATTTAATCCAGTTGACCTGTCAACAGACATTAGGCTTCAGGAGGATATGAGGTCATTTCAAAAAACACATAAAATATGATAAGAGGACTCCAAAGTCCTCTCAGTTTTCTCATCAATAAAATAAAGATGTTATGACCATTTGAAAAAGTACTCTCTAAGAGATTAAATTAGACTATTCCACGAAAGAGAAGGGGTAAAAATGGCAGGTTCCCACGCCCTTCCCTTCTTACCCCAGACTGTGTTCAAAGCGGTTGTGAGAAGCTCCTGGGAAAACATAGTAGCCACCTCCCAGCTGTTTGATGTATCGAAGCCGCTGAAACTGAGGTGTGTCAATGATTCGGATAAGGAGAGGGTGGAACTCAATATGGCCATGAATAGGATCATTAAATACCTGGAAAATTATGTTTATAAAATTGTCGATATGCCTGCACTGGCACACACATGTCCCTTTATCACAAATACATAGAAACAAGAAAGAATTTTAAAAACGACCTTTTACAGTTGATACCATAATACAATTTCCTTCTTATATCAAAATGAACAGTGATCATTTTATACTCTTACACAATAATCATTTTAATGGCTGTATCTCATTAACGAACAGCTACAACTTAAAAAAAAATTAAGATTATGTTTATTTCTTATTTTGTGAATGTTTGCCTGTGAATCTCTGCACCATGTGGGTGCAGTGCCTGTGAAAAACAGAAAAGGGCATCAGACCTCCTAGAACCAGTTACAGCCGTGAGCCACCATGCGTGCTGATAATCTAACTCCAAGAGTGGCCAGCTCTGTAGTCCTCTTAACATCTGTTTATTTATTGTGTGTGTGTGTGTGTGTGTCTGTGTGGTCAGGTGTGGTGGCAAGTACCTTAACACACTGAGCTATCTCACATACCCTGATGAACATTTAAAAAAAAATATATTCCTTTAATGTTGAGCATTAAGTTATTAGAAATACTATCATATAATTTCATATTCTCTTCCTAAGTTTTAGTGAATACATGTAATATTTAAGTATTTTCATCACTATTTATTTATGTATGTATGTATGTATGTATGTATGTTTTTTTTGACATAGGGTTTCTCTGTGTGTAGCCATTGACTGTCCAGGAGCTTGCTCTGTAGACCAGGCCGGCCTCGAACTCACAGAGATCTGCTTAGCTCTGCCTTGCAAGTGCCAGCACTGAAGGTGTATGCCACCACTGCCCAGCTTTTGATCACTATCTTATAACTGGCCATATTTATTTATTATGTATTTATTGAGGCAGAGTTTCTCTGTGTGGCCCTGGCTATCCTGGAACTCACTCTGTAGAGCAAGTTGTCTTCTAACTCAGAGATTCACCTGCCTCTGCCTCTGCCTCTGCCTCTGCCTCTGCCTCTGCCTCTGCCTCCTGAGTACTGGGACTAAAGCTGTGTGCCACCACACCCAGTGATCTTTTTTATTCTTACTATTATAACTTGATATAAATGATTCCTTACACAGTCACATGGTCTGCTTATGATTTGTAGTGGCTATGTGATATCCTAGTCTGTTACTAACCCACAAAATAACACAATCCCATTAACTGTTCAGTTACTGTAGAATCTGTCCAGAGTAATAGGGTCAAAGTATAGAAAGAAGTCCCGGCACCTGCACACACAGCAGCTTACAATCATCTGTAACTCCAGTTCCAGAGTATCCAATGCCCTTTACAAGCCTCTATTGGGATCATGTAAAAAAAAAAAAAAAAGTACATGTATACACATGTAGGCAAGACACTAATACATATAAAAATAAAACTTAAAAAAAAAACTTGCCGAATGTGGTGGTGCATGTCTTTATTCTTAGCACTCGGGAGCAGAGGCAGGTGGATCTCTGAGTTTGAGATCAGCCTGGTCTACACAGCAAGTTTTAGGACAGCCAGGGCTAGATAGTAAGACACTCCCTCAAAAATAAATGAGTAAATAAATAAATGAAAACAAAACCTAATACATAAAAGTTATTCTAATGGCTGAAGGTTACTAGGGCTTTTGTGTCAAATTAGATGATTGTCAAAAGTATCACAGGGCTAGAGAGATAGCTCAGTGGGTAAAGACACTTGAGCCTTATGACCTGAGTTCTATCCCTTATGCCCACATAGTAGAAGGAGAGAACCGACTCCCAAAAGTTGTCTTCTGACACTGGGCTGTGATTTGTGTACACACACACACATACACACACACACTAAATGGTATCATAAATCAAAGTTGTAAGCTATATCTTATGATCCAATACCACTTATATAAAGTAATGCTATTTATATACTTCTTTATACACCTTTTACCTTCATTAGCTCTAAGTGAGATTGACTCAGTTCTTGGATACATGCGATCATCTTCTTCCTCTCCTCCAAGGCACTAAAATTGAAACAATGTAAGTAAGTGTATCAGTACTTGATTAATAATAATTCCAGAAGTATTGGTAGCATATAGCCAGTTCTACAGTATCTGCACCAATAAAAAGAAACAATAGATTAGAAGGAAAATCAGTAACTCAAATGTACTCCTAGAAACTTTGCTCCCATAAGTGTTGGGTCACAAAGCAAGCTCCACTGCTGACAATGTCCTAGAATGATGGCTCAGGCCCAACCCAGGCCAGATTCTTACCAGGTAAACAGAACTTTAACTCTGAATGCCTCAGAAACTTCATAATTCAGCTTCTGTCTGTCAGGAAAGCCACTACTTCCCTTCCCTACCGCTGATGCTTGATGGTCAACTGATGGGGGCAAAGTGTACCTAGTTCCCAGGTAACCAGATCAGTCTGCATCAGCTCAGACCCCCACCCTGCTGATGGTCACAGAAAGTCCTCCTGCCTTCCCGTCAGGCTGCCGCTCTGTACTCTCTGAGGAAGCCCCACACTTTGTCCCCAGTAAACTGTCTTTCTACCTATGGAGTGGTCTACTTTGGTGTTTCGCTGCACTTGCTTACAAGAAGTTCCTGCTGAACCAAGGCGCGTGGGGGTGGGGGGAACGACAACACGGACACGGGACACGGGACCGGGACACTCCTGCTCCTGAGCCTCTTCTCTTTTGACAGACTTCAACACTTTCTCCACCTCTACTGAATGCTCACTTGGTATCTCAAATCTATTTTTTAACCAAACTGAAGCCAGCATGTGCTTTACTGACTGATGAACGCCAGGTATAATTCAAGCATAAACGGGTATCTGTGAAGGTTTTAGCTTTGTACTTTACCTTCCACTATATCTATCCACTGTATTTGAACAGCTCAGAATCTTATAATGTCCTGCTTCATATGTGATTGCTCATTGGTTGATACATAGTAGAAACACACCTGACTGAAATGTTAACAAAAACAGCAGGAGATAGATATTAGTATCCCTGACTGATCTACTATCTAATCAGGTTGAACAAAAAAACATCTTAATAGACTTCAAGTCAGAAGTACCACAATTGGCCTCTTTGTTGTATCAAAACAGCAATCACAAAATCTAGGAGTGGTTCTCAGGCTGTATACAGAGATATTATTAAGCTGATAAATTAAAAAGGAATAAATTTAATACACCTTAGAACTGTGTGTGTGTGGTGGGGGTGGTGGGGGTGGTGTGTGTGGTCTCTGTAGCCTATGCTGGTCTGGAACTCACAACAGTCCTCCCAAGTACTAGGGTTACAGGATGAACCATCATCATATGTATATTCAGTATAGCAATGTTCACTTTCTGGAAAAACCTCCAGAAGTCAGTATTTAACCAAAATTTGAAGGAATACAGAAAGTGTTTGTCTAAACAGGATTCCCCATAAAATGCTGAGTCCAACACAAGAGCTTACATACAAAAAATTTATTTAGGAGTTTATATCCTGGAAACAGGAATTGGGGGACAGGGAAGGATAAAGAAAGAGAAGGGGAGAAAGAAAAGAAAGAAGAGAAAAGCATGATAACACAGCAGCAAGCTAGGCTAGTACCACGGGCTCACTGGATGATGCCGTGGTATCCTCTGAGGCAGCTGCCTCCCAGAATTTTCTGCAGTTACCAAAGTGTCCTTATCTGCCCTGTGTGGCAACGAGACACAAGTGGTTACTGATCACTTGAAGTGTAGATAGTACAACAGAAGAACTAAAAAATTTTAATTCATCTAACTAAAAATATGTTATTTCTATTTGTGTGTCTGTGTGTGTAGGTTTGTGCACATGAAGACATTATGGTCTGCGGAGGCCAGCGAGGGCATTAGACCCAAAGTTGTCGCTGGGGACTGATCTAGGGTCCTCTGGAAGAAGAGTAAGAGCTCTTACCCTCTGAGCCACAGCTTTGGCCCCAATTTAATCAAATTTTAGGTAATTTAAACACATAACAGGTGGCAACATTATAGGCTAACCCAAGTCTAAGAGTCACAGACTTCATCTCAGAGGCAGAAAGCAGGGTACAAGACATACAGTGTTCAGTAGTGTTCCTTCTGGGAACAGCCTATCCTGTTCACCCATGTGCCCCAAGTTCTCATAGGAGTGCCTAGAGCCAAATGAGCCTCCCACAAATATCTGCCAAACAAGTCAGTAGTAAAGAGATTAGGAGAAAAGTCCACTAGTTCCCAGGTAATACGGTGAGGAATGGAAGAAACAAAGTAAAAGTCCCTGAGGACTGGCAGTTTCTAAAGGACAGCTAATAAATACTCTTTGCTGATGCTCATTCACAGTCTATTTCCATTCTAAGTCCTAGGACCTGAGGTAACTCAGAATAAGCCTTTGTTTTTATTCTCTAGTTACTGTTACCACAAACATTAAATAACTGTTGCCAATTCTGAAAGAAAGAAAAGCTCCATTTCAAAGCACACATAAACACTGAATACTCAGCTAAGATCATCTTTAAAGGGGTCTGAGCTCTAACTTAGATCCTAGAACCTCCAGTCATATACAGAGATATCTACATGTGTGTGCACAAAGCTATAAAGGGACAATATCCACTCAGACACATCCCAGTCCTCAGTTCTAGGAAGATCTACAAATAGATAGGATGGCAACTTTGACTTTCTTGCTATTTTTTTTTTTTCTTGCTGGTTCCTATATATTTTTAGTGTATATAATTCAATTATTCTAAATTTGAGAGTAAAAGTTGGTCTCTACAAACTTTGAGAATGCTTGTCAGCAAAGGCCTTTGAAATAGAAACCACATGTAAAAATAGACACAAGGTACATCAAAAACAGTAGGCGAGGGACTCTGTTTTAAAACATAGCAAGGTATTGAACTGAAGATGGGTAAAACTCAGGATCTTGAGCTTTGTCTCTGAAAGGTGAATATCATTCCTGGTCTAGCTGTGAATTTCGCTATTCTTACCTTACTCCAAGCTTTTCCAGATGAGACTCATTGAGAAAGGGCAGAAATGAACCAGTGATTTTGTTTTCTGTGGAAGAAGAAAACGCAAACTCAATATTTACAGCATGTTTTCCAGCTTCTTTGTGTTTGAATTCATCAGAATATACTCAGCTTCTATTTACTAAGAACCCATTACAGGCAGTGAACCTTTCAACCTACAGCCAGTCTTCAGTAGTCACAGATTCCTTATTTATGGTATTAATGGAAAATATTAAAAAAAAAACTTCTATCCATTATTGTAGATGACTTGTAAAAATATGGTTCGACAACTATTTACACTATAACACCATATAAGGCGTTACAGTGATGTAGACATGACTTAAAGTATACAGATGTGCGTATACACAGGTTAGATGCAAACACTATGTTATTTCATGGAATGGACTAAAGCATCAGATTTTTAGATACCCCACTTGGGTCTTGGAACCAATGCTTCTTAGATTCTGGGACATGAATGCATCATACTTTACACACACACACACACACACACACACACACACACACACACACACACAAATTTTGACTGGGCAGTGGTGGCACATACCTTTAATCCCAGCTCTCAGGAGGCAAAGGCAGGTGAATCTCTGTTGGTTCAAGGCCAGCCTGACCTATGAAGTGAGTTCCAGGACAGCCAGAACTGTTATACAGAGAAACCCTGTCTAGAAAAACCAAATATATGTATATGTATATGTATGTATATGCATTCTATAAAATTAAAAATTTAAAAATATTTAAAAACATATAATATACATTTAGTATATTTTTAAAGTGTGAGTGTGTGTATGTGTGTGTGTGATGTGTATGTGTGGTGTGTGTGTGGTATGTGTATGTGTGTGTATGTGTGTACTGTGTGTATGTGTGTGGTGTATGTGTGTGATGTGTGCATGTGTGTGTGGTGTGATATGTGTATGTGTGTGTGGTGTTGTGTATGTGATGTGTATATGTGTGTGTGTGTGTGTGTGTGTGTGGTGTGTGTGTGATGTATGTATGTGTGTGTATGTGTGTGATGTGTGTGTGGTGTGTGTGTGTATGTGTGTGTGGTGTGTGTATGTGTGTGTGATATGTGTGTGTGTATGTGTGTGTGATGTGTGTGTGTGATGTGTGTGTGTGTGGTGTGTGTGTATGTGTGTGATGTGTGTGTGTGTGTGTGGTGTGTGTATGTGTGTGATGTGTGTGTGTGTGTGTGTGTGGTGTGTGTATGTGTGTGTGATGTGTATGTGTGTGTATGTGTGTGTGTATGTGTGTGTGATGTGTATGTGTGTGTATGTGTGTGTGGTGTATGTGTGTGTGATGTGAATGTGTGTGTGTGATGTGTGTATGTGTGTGTGATGTGTATGTGTGTGTGATGTGTATGTGTGTGTATGTGTGTGTGGTGTGTGTGTGTGTGGTGTGTGTATGTGTGTGTGATGTGAATGTGTGTGTGTGTGTATGTGTGTGTGATGTGTGTGTGATGTGTGTGTATGTGTATGCGTGTGTGTGATGTGTGTGTATGTGTGTGTGTGTGATGTGTATGCGTGTGTGATGTGTATGCGTGTGTGATGTGTATGCGTGTGTGATGTGTATGCGTGTGTGATGTGTATGCGTGTGTGATGTGTATGCGTGTGTGATGTGTATGCGTGTGTGATGTGTATGCGTGTGTGATGTGTATGCGTGTGTGATGTGTATGCGTGTGTGATGTGTATGTGTGTGTGATGTGTATGTGTGTGTGATGTGTATGTGTGTGTGATGTGTATGTGTGTGTGTGTGTGTGTGTGTGTGTGTGTGTGGTGTGCACCAGTACTGACACACGGAGGGCACTGAATGTCTTCTTCCACCACTCTCTGTTATTCTGTGACAAGGCTCTTTCCTGAACCTAGGGCATGGCTAGGTTGGAGGCCAGCAATCACCAGCCATCCTCTTCCTGTCTACATCCTACCTTAGAGATGGATTACCTCCAGTCCTCATTATTATAGGCAATCACTCTTGGCCACTGAATTATCTCTCCTTCTCCCTTTCTATTTTATTTATTTAGGCTTTTTTAGTCAGGGTCTCACTATGTAGTTCTAGTCAACCTGGAACTCACTATGTAGACCAAGTTGGCCTCAGACTCATAAAAATCTATTTGCTCTGCCTTCCAACTGCAGGGAGTAAACACCATGTCAGGACTTTTTTATGACAGCTTGCCACATGGCTAGGTTGGTCTTATCTCTGAGAGCCTCCAGAGTTCAAAACTTTTAAAAAAAATGTTCCTAAGGATTGAATCTAGGTCTTTGTACATACTAGGCAAGTATTTAACAACTGAGCTATATCAATCAGCCTGTAACATACTTTTGACATTCTAATTAAAATGAAAACTCTTGATTAGGTAACTAACTTAAGAACTATTTTGATGAATCACATGAACATTCATAAATTATTCATGTAAACTATTTCTGAGAAAAGCAAGGGAAAAGTAAAGTGAAACCTAATTGCTTGTGAGGCTCTGACAGGTGAGCAGCTTGCTGTTTTTTTAAGTCAGGGTTAGGGGCGGGGTTAGAGAAGGACATTTAAATCAATTGTTCTTAGAACCATCAGATTAAAACCAGACTGAAGAATACCCAGAGTTTTATTTCTAAAGCATCCTTTGAAAGCACATAATACTGTAAACATTTTGAGATAACATTTATTTACATACAATTATATAGTTTTACATATAAAACATTGCCATATAACCAATTTTTCCCATCCAACATTCTAAACATAGTTCTTCTCAATGATGAAAGTCTACACCTTTCTCTTTAAAAAAAAAAAAAAAAAAAAAAAAAAGGAGATTTGTTTACTTTATAAGGATGAGTGTTTGGCTGGCATATACATATGTGCACATGTGTGCTTGGTTCCAGTGAAGGACAGAAGAGGACACTGGATCCTCTGACTGGAGTTACAGATGGTTTTAAGCCACCATGTAGGTGCTGGGAATCAAACTGGGGTCCTCTCTGTAGGAGCAACAAGTGCTCTAAAGCACTGAACCATCTTTCCAGCTCATCTTTCCAGCTCATCTTTCCAGCTCATCTTTCCAGCTCATCTTTCCAGCTCATCTGTACCTTTCTTAATGGCTACTTTGTAGTCTACATTATATACAAATTCTAAAATATTTCACATGTGTGTGCACTTGTGTGGGGGTGCATTCACACATCTGTGAATGTACTTGTCAAAGGCTGGAGGTGAATGTCAGGTGTTTTCGTTAATTATTCTTCTGTCTGGTATTTTTCTAGGATTTATTCATATTTCATTTATGTATATACATGCTTGTATTAATTTATTTGTACAATTCACATAGAATGCTTGGCTAGCAAACCTCAGGGAGCAACTTGCCTTTGCTTCCTCACCCCTGGGGTTATAAGTATGTACCACTAAACCCAACTTTTCACGGGGGTACTGGAATTCAGAACTCAGGTCTTCATGTCTGTACACTACTGACCAAGCCATCTCCCTGGCCTCTGTTGTAACATTTTATAAAATAAGATATGTACAGCATAGGGGTATGTTTGACTCAGTGGTAGAGTCTACACATAGCGTGAACAAAGCTGCAGGTCTCGTCTTCCATGTTATATACTGACACACAAAATTTCTACCCCTCTCCAGAAAAGCTTGTAAAATAAATATAGCAATACTTCATACAAAAAATATACCTAATAAATGTTAGCCATCACTCTTTACTATAAGTCAAAAGGCATTGCCAAACAGTCCATAGTTGAGCTAACTTCTATCAACTTTACTGAAATACACAATTCAACTACTAATAATCTTTTCTAGTTATTATATTAAAACCCAGTATTTTTAAAATTAATATTCATATGGAACTGCTTTATTTAAATTTATTGGTAGGTTGTTAATGGTCTCTTGTTATTTTACTCATCTTTGTACAGGATAGATTTTTTTCCTCATTGCTTTTAGTTGATTTTCTAATTTTGGTTATGTTCTCCAAAGTTTTATTATGTAGCCCAGGATGGGCTGAAGACCTAAGACTGGGACCTGAAGTCTTGATTGTTTTGCCTCAGCCTCCCAAAGAGTAGGATTATAGGGATATGTTCCCCAGTAATTTTTTATTGGGAACACTGGTTAAGAAATAACTGGAATGAATTCTGGAATCCAAAGACCTAACCTCTAAAAAATCCAACTCTGCATCTTTTGTCTAGTGGTGTGACTTTGGAAAACTACTTAACATTTTTGGATATCAAAACATCATCTGGGGCTAGAGAGATGACTTAGCAGTTAAAAGCACACACTGCTTTTGTATACCTAGAATTCACTTTAGGTCTTTAGTCTTTAACACAACAGCTCCAGAGGACTGGATGACCTCTCCTGGCTTCTGTAGGCACTACACTCATGTGATATCCCCATCTTCACCCCCTTAAAAACATAATTAAAAATAAGGCCAGAAGAGATAAGTCAGAGGGCGAGAGCATTCACTGCCCTTGCAGAGGGCTCAGATTCAGTTCTCAGCACCCCCATCTGGAACTTCAGTTCCAGAGGGAGCTACACCCTCTTCTGGACTCTGGGGCACCAGGCACACACATGGTGCATATACAAACATGAAGGCAAAGCACTCACACATGTAAAATTAAAATAAAATATCGCCAAGTGTGGTGACACAAGCCTTTAATCCTAATACTCAGGAGGCAGACACAGGTGGATCTCTGAGTTCGAGGACAGCATGGCCTACATAGAGAGTACCCGGATAGCCACAGAGCCACTGTCTTAGTGCTCCGCCCCTTCCCCCTAAAGTTACTTTCTGTAGAGGGTGAAGTGGGGAAGGGGAAAACAGAAACAGAGTCCCTACATTTAAACTATCTTCAAGTCCTGAACTTTAAACTCGCCCCTTTCTTCAATTAAGCATACAGGGCTCCGCCCCAAAAGTCAAGTTTACTGAATTTGCAAATCACAATCACCAAAGAACCTCGTTCCCAGCGAACACCTCAGGGGATTAAGCCAGGGGTTAGGCTTAACAGCTACCACAAACAAGTTGTGTAGATTACAAGTGTTTGACTGATGCATGAGCAAGAGTCAGAAGAATCACTCAAAATTCTCAGCCTCTACCCCTCCCCTCTGCGTGGCCAAGTTGTGGAATGCTGGGGTTTCCGCGGCCAACTGAGTAAGTTGTTCTTATTTTGGAAGAGAAATTGATCAGGAGCACTCTGCAAATACAGTCAGCACATACTGAGCCCTGCTGGGGAGCTATGGTAGTAGTGAGAATCTGGAGATTAACCAGTTTCCCTCCCTTTTTAGGAAAACCCCAAATTCCGGGAACGACTTAAGAAGCGAGACTTAAAAGCGCCAAAATCTCTCTTGGGGTCAAGTGTTTTGGGAGCTGCGGTTAGCACAGAAGGTTGTCCCGAGCCTGGTAAGCCTGAAAGACCGCAAGCCACTGCCGGAGGTCTGGGGGGAATCTAAGAAGGGCGGGGATGTCTCTTGACAGAAGAGGTGACAATTTCCCGAAGATGCCCATCTACCAGAAGAAGATGCAAACCTCCCAGGGCCTCTCAAAGCCCCCAGAGCCAGCACCTCCCTAAGAGCTCACGCTTCGCCCGCGCCCACCTCGGGTAGCCCGCCTGGACGGCGCGCGTCGGGGCGCCTCCCGCCTCAGGTCTGGGTTCCCGTCGCAAGCCGCTTCCCCAGGGGCCTCCGCTCCGTGAGCCTCCCCCTTCGGATGCCTCTCGGGTGGGTCCCCCCGCTCAGCTCCCTGGTCCCTCGGCCCCGTTACCTTTGAAGCTGTCCAGCACTTTCTTCTCTTGGAAGCCGCATGCCTCCAAGTAGGAGCACACGTCCTCCACTTCCCAGGTCCGGAGGTCGGTGTGGAGGTCGGAGCCGGGAGACGCAACTGCCGCTGCAGGAGGGGTCCTCTGTGGCGTTCTCGGGCTGCTATCGCAGCGAGGCCGCTTAGCAGGCTGCTCGGGATCTGCCCTCCTCATGGCTACCTCTGACACTGCGCGCAGCGAACTTAAGTACCGCGGCACCCGGTCGCGCGCAGTCGCACTGACGCCACAGCCCTGGAGGCAAGTCCATTCAGCCGCGCCAAGCGGGCCTACTGCGCAGGCGCGCTGGACATCAGCCCTGGGAGTTCGGCCTTCCTGCGGCGCTAGCGCCCGACCCATTGCGCAAGCTTAATGATATGCGTTCGCCCTCAACTCCGCCCCTGTGTTTCTCCGAAAGGGCGGGGTTATTAGAGAAGCAAAACTTAGTGCTGTGGTTAAGAAGAGTAAAGGCTGTTAAGAACCAGGCCAGGGCACCTGGGACTAATGAAGCTTCCATCACACTCCAGATTAAAGGGTCTTCTGGTGGGCTGCGGGTACCTTCCTCTAAACGAGTATTTTTTGCCGGGTTTCAAACGCTCCTAGCTGTAAGCTTGTAAAAAGTACTTAGAAGGCGATGAAGCTGCTAGTACCATCACAGTGCAGAAAACAAGGGACAAAAGGACTGGCCTAACTGGTAGATCCTGCAATGATTGCCAGCTAGTTGCCACTCTGTCCTTTTGCATTTCACAAATTCACAGCTGGCAGTGAACCGCCCTAAGATGCCAAATTTATTTCCAAATAGACAGGATTTTCACTTCCTTTTGCTTTAAGTCATTTTGGCAAAAGACCCAAACTTCCCCATAAACCCTTTCCCACACATTACTAGTACAATGACCACTGCTAATAAAAAAGTCAACACTTTTTCAGAAAGCAAGACACATCTACAGCTGGGTTACTTTAACACCAAGCAGTGCAAATCAGGAGTTTAGTGGTGAGTTCAACAGCTGCAGGTGACCTTGCTTGAGGCCCAGAGGGCAATCCCCAGCACCAAAACAAAGCAAACAAGAAATCTGATAAACTGAAGTATTCTTAGCTGTTGTGTTCAGGGCACTTGTTGTAAAGATTTCACAAATACTGACACATTTAACAAATTTCAAATGTAAGAAAGTGAAGTACAAAGATGGGGAGGAGAGTGAGAGAGAGGGAAAGGAAGAGGCAAGAAATAACAGGCAGCATGCTTCTACTGGTTGGCCCAGAAAAACATCCTCCATCCTGTCCACAGAGTACTTGGTGAAAACATCCCACAGTTGTCAAGACTTGCGGGATTAAAACATGACGGTAAAAGAGATGTATTTTATGTCCATGATGGCGTGTGTGTGCGTGCCTGCGTGAGTGCGTGTGTGTGTGTGGAGACAGGGTTTATCTGTGTAGCCCTAGCTGTCTGTCCTAGAACTCAGAGATCTGCTTGCCTCTGCCTCCTGAGTGCTGGGATTAAGGGCATGTGCCACCAACGCCCAGCTTTGATTTGTGCTCCTAAAATTTGTGGGAAAGGCTTTTCTCATAGCAATTAGCAACAGAAGGTGACACAGATAGAGTTTTAAGTTTAATCTATTAGATTTATGTGTTTAGCTTGACCTAGCAAGATGGCTTAATAGCTAGAGGCACTTGCTTTGCAAGTGTCACAGTCTGAGTTTGGGTCTAAGACCCTACAGAAAGGTGGAAGAGGAGAGCTGACTCTGGGAAATTGTCTTCTGACCTCCATAAGTATGCTGTGGCACAAGAGGGGACACACACACACACACACACACACACACACACACACACACACACACACACACAATTTTTTACACTTTTAAAATTAGTTTAACACACACATTTTTTTTTTTTTAATGCATTATTTCCCCCTATTCTCTCATTTCTAGTTACCGGCTCTAGGTTACATGTTGGTAACAGAGTTGGGAGCCTTCGGCACAGGATTTCATCTCAAAAACTGACTCTTTCCAGTGTGTCACTTGGTCAACTCTAGTTCTGGTTACCTGGTTCCACTTAGTCATCCCACAGCCTGGGAAGCAGTAGCTACCAGACAGGAGTCCTGCCCACTCTGAGAGGAAGCCCTGCCCAAGCATCCTCTTCGAAAGTCAATCTTGCCATGGTTAGGCAAGAGCATCAACCCTTTTAAGGCCTGTTTTGCTAATGCCCTTCCCATTCCATGAAATTGTGAAATTTGGTCCTGACTGCATCAGGCTTGTGATTTCTAAATCTCACAGCCAACCATTATCACTCCGATTCACTGTTTTACTTCCTCTTCAGCCTTCACTAAACATTGCTTCCTGAAGATATTTTTTCCATCTATGCAAATTTCAAGGCTAAACACAAATTCATTCTTTCTTTCTTTCTTTTTCTGGAGACACGGTTTCTCTGGGTAGCCCTGGCTGTCCTGGACCTTGTTCTTCGTACCAGGTTGGCTTCAAACTCAAAGATTGATTGTCTCTGCCTATCTAGTGCTGGGATTAAAGGCATGTGCCACTGCCATCTGGCTCTAAATTCTTTAAAAAAATTTTTTTTTCTTGCATCCTAGCACTTAAGGAGGCAGAGGCAGGATGGCCTGGTCATCATAGTGACCACATAGAGCTGAGGACATGGCTCAGTGGATAAGAATGCTTGCTGACCTTCATGGGTGGGCCTTGGCACACGTGTTACTATAGTGTTGGGGGAAGAGCAGGGAGGTGGAGATGGAAGATTGCTGGAGCTTGCTGGCTGCCAGTCTCCTTCAAGTCCAGAAAGAGGCCATGTCTTCTAGGGGTAGTGGTGCACATCGTTTATTCTGGCACAAAGGGGGCAGAGGCATGAGGATTTCTGTGAGGCCAAGGCCAACCTAGTATACACAGCAAGTACCAGGCTAGCCAGAGCTACATAGTGAAACCTAGTCTCAAAAAAAGGAATAAGGCAGAGAGAGAGAACAGAACTCTACATGTGGTCCTCTGGCCATTCCATGTGTACAAGGACATGTACACTTGCACACACATGTACATATATCAAACACACACAAATAGTGTTTGGCTGGGGCTGGGGTATATCTCAGTGGGTAGAACACTTAACCATCATTCATGATACATGCACATGCATACACACACACACACACACACACACACACACACACACACACACACACACACAGAGTCACACTCAGGTAATAGCTGAGTCAGAGATTTCATTTTTGCTTTAATGATACTATTTTAATTTTCATAAGAGTTTCGTTCACTGGTTATTCTAGAGTTAAGTTTATGTGGTTATTAGCACATTTCATCCATCAAATATGAGTGTTTACTGGGTATTTAGAACTCCCCTAGTATTGCTCTGGACAACTAGGACACACCAACAAACTAAACAGACAAAATCCCTTTAATCCCAGCATTCAGGAGGCCGAGGCAGGCAGGTCTCTGTGAGTTTGAGTCCAGCCTGGTCTACAGAGTGAGTTTCAGGACAAGCTCCAAAGATACACAGAGAAACCCTGTCTTGAAAAACAGCAGCAACAACAAAATTATAGATTGAATTAAGAGATCAGGAGTGGAGAAAGATAGGGTAGCTATTTTGGGTAGAATAATCTGGACAGGTCTTTGGGAATGGTGACATCTAAGCAGAGATGAAGAAGTTATCCGTGTGGTATAGAGAAGTATTCCACAGAGAGGAAGCAAGTCCCCATAAGCAGAAGCATGCCTGGAGTTGAGAAATACCAAGGGGCAGAGGAAGAATCAGTGAGAAATGAGGTCAAGGAAGGAACAAAGCATGAGGGGTTATGCAGAATGCAGGTATGAGGCCAGGGAGAACTCCTATCCCAATTGAAGATCTTGAGAGAATGACTTCTACAAGAAAGGTGACCTCCATTTCTGGACTGACAACCACTGTGGACATTATAAAATGATGGACTCAGTCAGGTTACCTTTAACTCCTTTTGTCAAAAGGCAGGTAGTAGGAAAGGAACTTATTCTGGACAAAGACCCCAGATGCCATCATATCCTTGTAACAGATGAAGGGCAGCAGTGGAATGACTTACTTGTCCAGTGCAGCACACACACAAGTGCCCTGAAACTTGCACCTAACTAGCTTTGAAATTCTTATTCTATAACTTAAGCTGAGTAACAACGCTATTGCTTTTAAGATGTTTCACGGCAAGACTGCTTAGAGCCTTGTGTGATGGCTCATGCCTTTAATCTCAGCACTCAGGATGCAGAGGCAGGCATATCCACATGAGTTTGAGGCCAGCCTGGTCTACAAAGCAAGTTCCAGGACAGCCAAAACAAAACAAAAAGCTAAAACTCTCATTGCTAGAAGTTAATCATACCTCACATTTTAAACTCTTATTGGTTTTCTAAATTCTAGTGGTAATCACCTGACACCAGCTTGTCTTTTTGCCAGCATGGATTGGCTTGGTAGTGTAAGCAGCAACAGAAAGGAAACTTGTCATTTCTACAATTAGCTAGTCTAAAGCCACCAGCACAGCCTGCAGAGAAAGTCACACTCTGCACCTGATCAAGTGCTGTCTGCTTTTACACCAGCATAGTTTTGCCTTTCCTAGATTGTAATGTAAATGCTATGTGTATGCATAACGTAGCCCTTGGTACTTGAGTTCTTTCACTTGGTACATAATTTGAGATTTATCTATGGTGTATGCATACTACATCCCTGCTCTGTACACGTACTTCAAACACATCTAGATTCTGCATATGAGAGAAAACAAGCTTTACACACCCTTCTCCCTTTCCATCTGTTTTCCTGCAAATGACATCATCTCTTTCTTCCTGTCTAAGCATAGCTCTTACTGTAAAAGAAAGAAGATTCTGGATCTACGTGTGTATGTGACCACACTCTGAAAGGGAGATTGAGATTGCCCCAAATTCTGTGTGCCAACGTGGCAAGAGTTTGACAAAGTTTTTATTGCAACAAAACAAAGAAGATTATAAGTAAGCAAGTTAAATGCAATGGTGGAAAGCTCAGGTAGGCAGGTCAGAGGGGAGAAATCTTTGCTGCAGCCTCAGATGCTATGTGATGATCTTAGCTTTTGGGTTGGGGGAAGTTAGAGGGCTGGTTGTACATATCCAAAAGATGCTAGGACAAACACAGAGGTGGACAATAAATAAATTTAGGGGGCTGAGATAGCAGAAGATAATTTGGCAGTGAACCTGTATTGTTTCAACCCACCACAATCACCGAAGTTGTTATTATCAGGCTGTCAGCCATACAAGAATGTTTAACAATAGGTTGGGATTTTTTTGGGGGGGGTGGTTAAAGGACTTAACATTTTTTATTTCTAAATAAAAAACTGTAGTGCAAATGCCAATTTTAAAACTCCATTCTTATTCTTCTTCTTCCTCCTCCTCTTTTTTTTTTTTTTTTTTTTTTTTTTTTTTCTGAGACAAGGTTTCATGTAGCCCAGGCTGGTCTCCAATTTGAACTTGTTATGGAGATGAATGAATTTCCTGAAGCTCTATATTGGATGGTTTTATGTCAACTTGACACAGGCAGAAGTCATCTGAGAGCGTGGAACCTCAATGAGAAATGCCTTATTAAGATCGGGCTACAGGCAAGCCTTGGGGCATTTTCTTAATTAGTGATTAAAGGAAGGGGGCAGCCCATGGTGGATGGTGCCATAGGCTGGTGGTTCTATAAAAAAGCAGACTGAGCAAGTCATAAGGAGCAAGCTAGTAAGCAGCACCCCTCTATGGCCTCTGCATCAGTGTCTGCCTCCAGGTTCCTGCCCTGTTTGAGTTGCTGTCCTGACCTCCTTCAATAATGAACAATGATATGGATTTATAGGCCAAATAAACCTTTTCCTCCTATGTTACTTATGGTTTCTATTAGTGTGAAGAGACACTATGACCACAACAACTCTTATATAAAGGAATCTATTTTTTTTTTTTGGTTTTCAAGACAGGGTTTCTCTGTAAAGCTCTGGATGTTCTGGAACTCACTCTATAGACCAGCTGACCTCTAACTTACAGAGATTCACTTGCCTCTGCCTCCTGAGTCCTTGGATTAAAACAAAAATGTTTAATTGGGGCTGGCTTATAGTTTCAGAGGTTTATTTAGTCCATTATCATCATGACAGGCTGTGTGCAGGTAGATATGGTGCTGAAGAAGGAACTGAGAGATGTACATGTGATCCACAGGCAGCAAAACCAACTGTATGCTACACCAAGTGTAGCCTGAGCACAGACCTCAAAGCCCATGCCCACAGTGGCACACTTCCTCCAACAAGACCACACCTACTCCAACAAAGCCACACCTCCTAATAATGCCACTCTCTATGGGAGCCATTTTCTTTTAAACCACCAAATTCTACTCCCTGGCCTCCATAGGCCCATAGCCATATCATAATGGAAAAATGCATTCAGTCCAACTTTAAAAGTCTCCATAGTCTATAACAGTCTCAAACTTATTTAAAAGTGTAAGACATTCATGCAGTCTCTTAGCTGTAAAGTCAAAATCAAAAAGCAGATCACATACTTCCAACATATAACAGCACAACATATAACAGCACTTCCAACATATAACATATATACACATACATACATACATACATACATACATACATACATACATACATTCCAAAATGTAGGGAAGGGGGCATAGTGAGGAAATAATGAACCAAAGCAAGATAGAAAACCAGCTGGGCAAACTCAAAATTGCCTCTTCATGTCTGATGTCAAAACACTCTTCAGACCTCTGACTCTGCTCAGCTCTGTTGACTGCCACACTCTTCTCTCCCTTGGGCTGGTTCTACTCCATTGTAATGCAGCGATTCTCAGCAGGTATCCCATGACTCTGGCATCTCCAACATCTTGGGGTTTCCAAGGCAATCCAGGCTTCAACTTCATAGCTTCACGCAATGGGCTCTCTACTAGACCTGAATTAAGGGACACCCAGACACATGCCTGGCCTCAGCAGCTTTCTTTATGTGTGGAGGCAAATTCCATAACCCATTTCTTTTGTCCTTAACTCCAAAGTGAGAACCATGTGGCCAAAGCTGCCTATTTCTGCTGCTTGATGGGGCTGGAACATGATCCCCTTGTTCAATTAAGTTTTTACCGGCTGAGTTGTGCTGAAACTGAATCTGTAGAAACACACTGGCCTAAAACTCAAAGATCTGCCAGCCTTCTCAGTGCTGGGATTAAAGGTGTGCCCCACCACACCAGACTCTAAGCTCTTCTTTAGTTTTTTTTTCCCCCCACAAGTTGGAAACTTAGCTGGGTAGAATCTTGCCTTGAGATCCATCTCTCAATCTGTTTATCTTCTTGAACATAGGATTTAGCTCCATTCCACTTCCTGATGCTCTTTTTCTACCCAAAATTTACATTTTGTAATTGACTATGCTCAGCATGCTCCATTTCATTATAAATCTCCATTAACACTACCACTAATACCCACACAACACTCTATACTAGGCTATTTTGAGAGTTCTTCTACCAACAAAGTTAATCAAAAACTCTTCACTTTAGCCTCAGGCAGAGTCTTCAGACAAGGGCCAAAAGCAGCCATTTCCTTCACCAAAATATCACAAGGCCAGTCTGTAGGTCACAAACTCACAGTCTTCTCTGAAACCTCTCGATCCCCACAGTTCATCAAATCACACTCAGCACCACCGTCTTCCATGCCCCTACTAGTGTGAACCACTAAGCAGTGCTTAAAGCATTCCATGGCTCCCTAACACAGACTCCAAACAAAACATGGTCAGGCCTATCACAGCAATACCCCACTCCTGGTACCGACTCTGTCTTAGTTAGGATTTCTCTTGCTGTGAAAAGACACCATGACCACAGCAACTCTTATGAAGAAAACATTTAATTGGGGAGGCTTACAGTTTCAGCAGTTCAGTCCATTATAATTATGACAGGGAGCATGGCTGCATGCAGGCAGATGTGGTAAGAGTGTTATATCTTGCAGGTAACAGTCAGCTGAGACACTGGGTAGTATCCTGAGCACAGGAAACCTCGAAGCCTGCACATTGCTATAGAATAATTCTTTTGTACACTGAAGATTTACCACTGGGATTGATTTAATAAAAAGTTGAATGGCCAGTAGCAAGGCAGGGATTATAGGTTGGACAAACAAAATAGGAGAATGATGTAAAGAAGAAAGGCAAAGTCAGAGATGACAGCCAGCTATGGAGGAAACAGGATGTGTAGAAAATGAAGTAACAAGCCATGAGCCACATGGCAAAGTATAGACAAAAAATATGGGTTAATTGAAATGTAAGAGTTAGGTAGTAGCCAGGCTGTGGTGGTTCAAGCATATAATCCCAACACTCGGAAGGCAGAGGCTGGTGGGTATTTGTGAGTTCCAGGACAGCCAGGACTGTTTTCACAGAGAAACTCTGTTTCAAAAAAAACAAAACAAAACAAAAAGTTAAGTAGTAACAAGCCTGAGCTCTCAGAAAACATTTATAAGTAATATTAAGTATCTGTGTCAGTTATTCCAATGTTGACAAATAGGACAGAAGCTTCCTCTAATATGCTGCCACAGTGACACACTTCCTCCTCCTACAAGGCCATACCCACTCCAACAAAGCCACACCTCCTAATAGTGCCACTCCCTGTGAGATTATGGGGGCCAATGACATTCAAAGGATCACAACCACCACACCTGGACCTAAGCTGTTCTATAATTCCTTTTCATTAACTGGAAGCTTAGGTGGGTGGGATCTTGCCCTGAAGTCACCATTCCCTGTTATGTCATTACCTAGTCAGTTTATTTCGTTGAATGTAGTGAGATATTCACTTTGTCAGCACCTGACAATGGGATGGAGACAGGGGCAGACATTACCTAGGGGAACTAAGGCTGAGGAGGGGGCTCGGAGAGCTCTCTTGCTTGCAGCTTGGAGACAGGAGTACATCCGGGGGCATCCTTGGGGCCAGGAACCTGCTGGTGTTCATCTGTCTATGTTGTAAGTTATTTCTCCCTGAATAAACATCTATTCGGCCTATTTGTTTCTCCTGATCCTAATTAAACATCATTACTTGAAAACAGGATTTAACTTCATTCCATTTCCTGGTGATGCTTTTCTCTTCAATCTATTCATTTTGTATTTTTACTTGCTCAATTTGCTTCTTTTCATTATACATCATTATACATATGAGTGACCACTAACAAACACACAAGAGTCAATACAAAGCTGTTTTGAGATTTCCTCTGCCAACAAAATTAACCCAAAATTCTTCATTTTAGCCTCAGGCAAACTTTTTGGACAAGGGCACTAAGCAGTCACATTCAACACCAAAATATCACAAGACTGGTCTCTAGGTCACATATTAATATTCTTCTCCTCTGAAACCTGTTGAGACAGGCTCCTACATTCAAATTACCCCCAGCACCACTGTCTTCCATGTTCCTACTACGCTGGCCCATTATGTTCCACTTAAAGAATCCAACTGCTTTTCTATTTCAGTCTCCAATAAACATTCCTTCAAACAAAAGCATGGCCAGGCCTATCGCAGCAACACCCACTCCTGGTACCAGCTTCTGTCTATTGCTGTGAAGAGAAACCATGACCATGGCAACTTTTATAAAGAAAAATATTTAATTGGAGCTAGTTTGCACTTTCAGAGGTTTATTCCATTATGGTTGTGGTGGGAAAAATGCTAGCATGCAGGAAGACATGGTACTGGAGAAGTAAGAGTTCTACATCTTGACCCACAAGGCAGTAGAAGCAGCTGTGTGCTTCAATGAGGGAGGAGATATCAAAGCCCACCTCCATAGTGACACACTTCCTCCAACATGGTCATAATACTCCAACAGAGCCACGCCTCCTGAAAGCCACTCCCCATGGGGACCATTTTCTTTCAAACTACCACCCTACACACCATGTTGCTTTTAAAGGTCATAGTGCTTTCACAGAAACTCTATAACACCCTCCTTTTCTATCTCCCAAGTGATGAGATTACAGCAGGGTATCCACATGCCCAGTTTTATGTTGTGCTGAGTGTGAGACTCAGGGCTTCAGGCATGCTAGACAGGAATTTTATCTATTGAACCACATCCCCTGCTCATCTGTTTTTTAACTGAAGTGAAGCTTACAATTCAGACATATTTAGTAAATTCATAGTGGGATAAAACATAGTAGGGATTAAACATAGTAGGTCACAAAGCAAAAACAAAGGCACAAAAATGGGATGGAGACTTGGTGGCATGAGGGTGTGTGGAGAATCACAGAGTGTTGGGATGCAGGTGACTAGGATGTATTGTGTACATGTATAAAACTGTTGAAGAATTAAAAATAAAAAAGAAACCCATGCCCATTAAGCAGTCATTTCCCATTTTCCCAAAGACTATGAAAACTACCAGGAACATTAACTTTTAAGCTGCGCTAAAGAATTTTAAAGATATAAAAGATATTTCAAGGCATATTTCAGTCAGGCTGGGCATGGTGGTGCATACTGTAAATCCCAGCACTTGGGAGGCAGGTGAATCTCTATGGTTTGTGAGCAAGCCTGGTTTATATAATGAATTCCAGGACAGTTAGAACCTGTCTCAAAAAAATACTTCATTTACTTTTGCTTTTTTGAGACAGGGGTTCTCTGTAGCTTTGGCTGTCCTGGAACTCATACTGTAGACCAGGCTGGCCTAAAACTCAGATATCTGCCTGCCTCTGCCTCCTGAGCTTAAAGGCACTGGGATTAAAGGTATGTGCCCTCACTTCCTGTCTCTTTTTAGGTATTATTAAAGATGTTTCATTTTTTTAAATTTATGTTTGCTTTGGTTACTTTTCTATTGCTATGATAAAAACATCACAGTAAAGGCAACTTGTTTTTCTCCTGCTTTATTGATTCTTTGTGGATTTCACATCCTACTCATCTCCCTTCCCCCACCACCCCTACATCCATCCTCTGTCCTTGCAAACTCCCTGAAAAATTTAAAAGAAAAACCAAAACAAAACAAAAACCACAAATAAATAAATAAATTATAAAAGAAAATGTTTAACTGTGTTTACGGTTCCAGAGGGTGAGAGTCCATGGTATCTAGTGGAGTGAAGGCATGAGGGCCGGTACTGCTGAGACCTATATCGCAAACTGCAAGCAAGAGGCATAGAACAGACTGGGAATGGCATGAGACTTTTGAAACCTCAAAGCTCTCCCCAGTGACACATTTCCTCCTACAAGGCCACACCCAATAACCCTTTCTAAAATGTTCCACCAACTAGAGACCAACTATTGAGGCACATGAACCTGTGGGAGGCATCTCATTCAAAGCCTCACTGAGTGTGTGTGTAGGGGGTGGTCGGCGGCTTGGAGGCTAAAAGATGGTACTGGGTCCCTTGGAACTGGAGTTATAGGTTGTTACAAGCTGCCCAGTATGGGTGCTGGGAACCAAACTCTCGTATTCTGCAAGAGCAGCTGGTATTCCTGACAGCTGAGACGTCTCCCCAACTCCAAGACATGAATATTAGATGTCTGCACATCTATCTCTAATAATAGAGTAAAAAGTACAATAGTTTAATAGTTTTTAAAATTCTAAATTTTATTAACTGTTTTATGTACATTAATACAAAGTCCTGAAAATTGGTAAAAACATGTCTTAAGTGTTTTTTAACACAATCAATGAATAAACCCACATTTATATTTTGTACATTAATAATGAAAGTGACACAGTAGTTATAGTTACATAGAAATATGTACAAGGATGCAAGACAGACTATTATTTGGCTTATTACAACGTGTAGATACTACACAAAACATAAGAATACAATTTTCAGAAAAGTAAGACATAACCCAAATCTCTTTTTAAAATTTTAAAATAAAATTTTGGTTACCACTCATCATTAATTGGTAGCCAAATCTTGGAGTAATTCAAATTAGCTAGTTTTGGAAAAGTTAAACATTATGCTGAGCGAGACTGCCAGGTCAACATTTTATATTTAAAAAAATAAGTTCGCAGCTAAAATATTTATACTGGCACATCATCTAGATATTAGTTAAGAATGGCTTATTCACATCCTTTCAGATTCTAGAAACACACAAGAAAAGGTGAACACTAAAGACCTGATTCTTTAGAAAGCTATACCTCCCGTGTGGAAAGATCTTCAAGGGGATCCAGGAGTTAAACCCCAGTGGAAAACTCACGAGAAACCATAATTATTGGGACAAAGAGTGATGTATAAGACAGAAAGAAAAAGCATTTCGATTATAAGGCATGAAGTGATTTTAATGTGAGTATTTTCAGGAAATTAAACAACGAGAATGAAAAATGATCCTTTTTGAATCAGGATCTTGCTATGTAGCCAAGTTACTCTAGAACTTGCTATGCAGCTAGGCTGGCCTGACTTTCCCAGCAATCCTCCTGTGTTGCTGGAATTATAGGCATGTCCCACTGTACCCAACAAGAATGATCTTATCATAATGCTACTTTACTAACAAAATTTAATTTCTTATTTATCTGAATTTTATTCTACTAGATTAAGAAACAGTTTATTTTAAGAACTACATGACTGAATACAATCACATATAATAATTAAGGTAATATCATGAAAATCAAAACTATATAGCAGTTTTAAGTACAAAGTTGCTGTACTTAAGGAGAAGACGAAGACAAGGGCACAGCCAGTCTAGCACGGTGGTGGCACCTGATGCACAGTTACTACAGCGGTGCATCGACGAGCTCTCAAATTGTGGGAACTAACCTAACCTTCAACATGAGCACACAGCACAAGCATCTCAAAGAAGACTCATGACCTCATATTAAAAAGTACAGGAGACATTTGATCATTTTGAAAAGACAGCTAAAAAATAGTTTCTCCTTAATTCATCCTAAAAAGTAAGCCAAGAAACAAACATTTTAAAAAATATTAATATTTATAAAGGCACTAAAATCTTTTTCTAATCTTACTGAAAATACATGTTTGTCAGATACATTTTGAATAAAAATTTTTAAGAACGAACTTACTTTTGGTGCAAGTTTTTGAATAACCCAGTGATAAAAGTGTGATGGATGGAGCCCCCAACTTTCTCCAGAACAACCCCAAAGTGCTTTGACCAGAAAAAGGAGTGCCATTAGTGATTTGCTCTTTCACTGACAACATCTTGTAGCCGTTTAAGTAAAACATCATCATTCTCTTGGCAGAGACGTTTGGCAGGTGATTCAGCATCCCCACTGATGGCTATTACCCGCTTCTTGGTTTTCTGCTCACCTTGCCTTATCATGTTGTTAATATCTTTCAAACTCTACAAAAACAAGAGGGCATGTGTAAAAGACAGGAAAAACAGAAAAATTATAAGTAACAAACTAAGCTTTCTCCTTTCTATCTTCTACCCTAATCTAAGCACTGGTGTTGAAATTATCTTTTGAATCAACTTAAAGGGGTGGCTTCTTGAGTGGCTTTAAAATAGGATGTACCTTTTAAACAGTAGTCCTTAAAATTGAGCCTCCAGACAGAAGTAGTAGGTGCACTGAAGAGCTGATGTTAGAAATGCAAATCCACAAGCCTTACCATCCACTTCTGAGTCAGATGTTTTAAGGAAGGGTATAACAGTCCATGTTGTATTTATTTGTGTATTTGTGTGTGTGTGTGTGTGTGTGTGTGTGTGTGTGTGTGTTGTGTGTATAAGGCACATTATCACCATGACACATGTGCAGAGCTCAGAGAACAAACTTTTGGGAGTTAGATCTTCCCTTCCAGTGTGGGTTTCTGAGACAGGATTCAGACATCAGACCGTGCAGCAAGCACTTTCCCTCCCTGCACTTTCTGACCAGCTTCTACCCAAGTTTTATGTTTGTTCCTAAAATCTTTTCATTTATTATTTATTTATTTAACATTAACATGTATGAATGTTTTGTCTGCATATATACCATGTGTACTCCTGGTGCTCAAAAAGGTCAGAAGAGAGTATCAGATCTCTTAAGACTGGCATTAAAAATAGTTGTGAGCCACCATGTGGGTGCTAGGAATTGAACCTAGGTTCTCTGAAAGAGCAGTGTAATATACATACACATACATTATTATTATATATTAGTATATAATAGATTATATATTAGTATTATATATTACATATAGTATAAGGTAAAACATATCACATATAATACCTATATTGCATAATATACATTTATAGTATAATATATAATACACACTATTATAATATAAAGTCTATAGCATCTTACATATAGATTATACATACTATATGCTATATATCATGTTTATATGTATATAAAATACATACACACTACATATTTAAATTTTGTGTGTTTGTCTCTGTTGGGGTGGTAGGTACGTGTCATGGTACACATGTGGACATCAAAGGACAATTTGCAGGAGTCATTTCATCTTCTGGGGTTCCCAGGGATGTAACTCAGGTCATCAGGCTTGGTGGGAAGGGCATTAACCTGAGCCAACTTACTGGCTTTTTTTCTTTTCTCTGAGATAGGGTCTCATTAAATAGCCCAGGCTGGCCTAGAAGTCTTTCGGCCTCCGACTGATGCACTACTATACCTGGCTTAACACAATAAGGCTTTTAAACTCAGATGTGCTTACTGGTTGCCAGGAATCCTAATAATGTAAAGACTGAGACTTAGCAGGTGTGTGTCTGTGAGTCATTCCAGGTGATGTTGATGTTACAGGCACATGAGAAATGGTTCCTGAAATTGTATCCCAGTTGTCTGGACCTGCCTACTAGTTTTTTGTGATTCTGTAACTCTGCAGGGCAGTACTGGTGTTCAACAAGCTCCCTGGGTTATTCTGACTCTGGCTTTGGAATCACTGCCTTGGATCCCAGACAGTGTATCTAAACACCACTATGGGAAATAAATCTCGAAGGAGGAAAATACAAGTTTCATCCTGGTCAATTTTCTTTGATAAGTACAGGAAATTAAGGGGTTAAGGAGCTGTTACTGCACTGACACAATTTGTCCAAATAATATTTAATGGCTTTTGAAAACTTAAGATGCTGCTGGGAAGTCTCAGAAATACTGAAAAAGCTTATCTCTGAGATGCCTCCATTAATGTACAGGATGAAGATGGAGTTAGTTATTTCTCCACACAAATAGATATAAGATGAGGACCTTGTTTTATAACTTTTCACTAAGCTGACGGTCATCCATCTAATGCATCTAATAACTTTCAAAGTCATTCTTTAAAATTAATATTCTCATGTAAGAATGGTTTATAATCCTCAGAAGTTTGAGGGCAGCTTGGACAATATATTGAGACACTTATCAAAACAAAGGAAAACACCAAACAGGAGCTAGGCAGATGGCTCAGTGATTAACAGTACTAGCTGCTTTTCCAGAGGACTCAGATTTAATTCCTAGCACCCATATGACAGCAAACTAACTGTCCAAAACTCCAGTCCTAAGGGATTTGATGCCATCTTCTAGCCTCCAAGGGCACCAGGCACACAAGTGGCACATAGACATACATGCAGTTAAAGTAAAAATTGTAAAAATTAACAAACAAAAATACATCTCGTTTTTTTTTAAAAAAGGGGGTGGTGTCCCTTTTAATCCCAGCACTGGGAAGGCAGAGGCAGGTGGACCTCTGAGTTTGAGGCCAGCCTGGTCTACAGAGTGAGTTCCAGGACAGCCAGGACCACACACAAAGAATCCTAGTCTCGAAAAACAAAACAAAAATGGACATCTTAACATTCCCTGAAATACCACATGAGTAGCAATGGATTAAACTATATCATCTAGCCAGGCAGTGGTGGTGCACAACTTTAATCCCAGCACTCAGAAAGCAGAGACAGGTGGATCTCTGTGAGTTAGAGGCCATCCTGGTCTACATCCAGGAATGTTAGACAGAGAAACCTATCTTGAAATAGAAAACCAAACAAACAAACAAACAAACTGTATCAATTGAATGTAAAGCTCTCTTTTCCTTTTCTTCTCTTCTAGGAACAAACCCAGGGACTAGTTTCTGCTTGGCAAGCGCTTTACCAGTGAGAAACATCTGCAGAACTAAACATACTGTTTTTTTTAAATCTAGGCTGGACCAGAATCAAATCTTCCTGCCTTGGCATTGTTAGAATGCAGATCAGCTTGCTGCTCAGGCCACAATAACTGCAGCAGCCCCTCCACGCCGGTACATACTGACAGGTACCCTATTGATAGCGTTCATTCTCTGTGAATCTGCAGAAACAGACTTACAGGTTCCTAGGATTTTTTTTACTTGAGATGTTGAATGTGCAGCCTTGGAGGATACATCAAAGGGGTACTGGTGGTCATGTATCATGCTCCCCACCAACTTCCCTGCCAGTGCTAGGCAAGCAGGGAGCCTGGCTCTCTAGAGTTCTATAAGAAGCCCCACTCCTACCTGATGAGCCTGAACTCTCCTTAGAGCTCCCACACACAATTGAGTCTGCCCATGTTGTTAACCTTTCTAATAAACTTTTTATCCCAAACAACAGGCAGGTCTAAGCATCCCTCTTTAGCCCCACTTCTGAGACTGTACAAGCAACTCAACAGCTGAGTGCTGGAATTACAGGTATGTACCACCATGCTTAGCTTAATAGTACTGTTTCTGGTCCTACAAAGCATGCCACAGTTAGTTTATATTTTATTAGTGGTAACTTTGTAACAAAAAGATTAATGAATGTTGGTTGATAAACTGAAGTCTAGTTTAAGAGGCAAAATTACTTAAAATCCAACTTTTTCACAGTTAGTTACTTGAAATTCTAACTTGAAACCCAACATTGAATAAACACACAGCTGTTCTACAGCAAAGACTGCATTCACCTTACCTTAGAAGGGCTGCCATTGAACTTGTACAACAGAGCACTCCTGGGGGTAAGGCCTGATCCATTTTTGTGTGGTGAAACATAAATGGAATGCTGCTGGGAAATGCGGCGTGGGGAGCCTGGCTGCTGCTTAATATTCGGGAAAGGAGAGAGGGGTGGAGCATCCACCTAAAATAATCCAGAAATCATATTTTTAAGACAAAAGGGTAAAAAACATTTTTTGTTCTGATAGCAATACTTGGTTAAAAGACATTAATGTTTTAAGAACTTATGACTGAAAAAGGAAAAAAGTAATTACTCATTGTTTCCATCAACTATTAATAGGTAAGCTAAAACTTACCGTCTTGGATCACCTGAGAAATCCTATAACTAGATTTGATGAGTCTGGGTAAGCTGGGCACACTGTCATGTTTGCATATCCAGCTCACCCAGGCTCTGTCTTTCCAAAACAACAGCAACAAAACAAATAACTGGGGTTAATCACCAAGAATGGAACATCAGGAACATGTGGAATCCTGTGTTCATACTACAAAGGTGAGAACAAGGCTAGGGCTAGTTCAATTCCAAGTATCATTAACAAACAAACAAACAAACAAACAAACAAACAAACCCCTCTACCACCACAGAAACAAAAACAAACAGGAACCAAATTTCATTGTCTGATAAAGATGAACATAAAGAAAAGAAATTTCTGGGCAGTGGTGGTGCAGGCCTTTTAATCCCAGCACTCGGGAGGCAAAGGCAGGCGAATCTTTGTGAGTTCAAGGCCAGCCTGGTTTACAGAGCAAGTTCCAGGACAGGCTCCAAAGCAATTGAGAAATCCTATCTTAGGGGAAAAAAAAAGAATTAGAAAAGTGACGGCCAAGAAATCACAAATAGGCTTAATGAAACAACAAATGCAATCCAGGATTTGAAAACTGGGTTCAATAAAGAGAAACACTGAAGAAAGCTCAAGCTGAAATGAAAATGAAATTCAAAACTCAGTATCCCAATTAGAAAATGCAGAGGAAAGTCTGACAAATGTAACAGATCAAGTAGATGTTAGAATATCAGGTCTCAAACAACTAGACTCTGCAAAGAATATAAAAACATTATAAAAAATACAAGAAAGGTGTTAACAGGGTCCCAGACCTTAGCACAACTGACTCCATGATGGAAAAACTATTCAGGCTGTTAAAACTCAGACAGCACCTCTGCCAAACTAAAACAAAGACCTAATCCATCAAAGCCTATAGGTATGCGAAAGTCTCTAAATGTTGTAACCTTGCTTTTTGGCTTCTGTAGTTCCTCTTCTGGCTAACTGTTCCTGTTAACTGACATATGTCAACCCAGGATATTGTTTCTGTGGTTAAAAGCTCACTCTGAGACAGATTTGGTATCCCAAACACCCACTGTAGTCACCAGCTGGCCAATAAAGACTTTCTATTGGCTTAAACCTATTATCTAAGTATTCTTCTCTGATGTATACCCCACAACAAAAGTATTATGCAGGAACTATGGTAAACCATGAAAAATAAAACAAAACAAAACAAAACAAAAAAAAAAAACCAAAGCTTTGACTAGAGACATTGACGAAGGAAGGAAAAGAATCTAGGTCAAGGGCACAGATTAGATCTTTAACAAAATCAGAGAACACTTCCCCAAATTAAGAAAAAACACACCCATACATTTATAAGAAGCACACAGAACCCTAACTAGACAAGACCAGAAAAGAAACTCCCTAAGGCATATCATAATTAAAACACTAAATACACAGGAAAAAAACAAAGTATTGAAAGTTGTTGTGTGATATTTTGTGTTCTGACAAATAAAGCTTAATTTATCCAGGTACCTTATAAGAACGATTGCCAAATGACAGGTATCCCCAAGGCTATGTAAGAGCTGACTGAATTCCTGTGGAAATGTTAGACTTGAGGAGATTTAAGGAAGTGATAGTCTCATATGGCATGCATTCACCTTTTGAGAAGCAGATACTAAATTCATGGTCAACTAGTAGCAGAATTGTCTCATCAGACTGGAAAGACTTGGTTACAGCAGTATTGGAACCTGGTCCTCAATTACAGTGGGAAACCTGGTGGAAAGATGAGGCTAGGATCATTGAACAACAAAGTAGGGCTAGAAGTATTGAATTTGCCAAGACCAACTTCTTGGAGAGGGCAATTATCCTGATGTACAAAGCCAGTCAAGGTATTGTACTTATACAGCTCATTTAACAATGTAATGTAAACTTCTAGTTTATTATTATAAACTATTAAGATAATAAAGAAATGCAAGTTAGTAGTTAGTCACCTATTATAATCAAACTTGTAGTCATGGTAGGTATGTTTTCAAGGTCAAACATAGATAGTTTAGATAGACAGGTGGTCTTCAAACATTTCAGAGACCTATAGAATATGACATTTAAGATGTTTTAATAACAAAAGGTTCTTTTCTTATGACAATGAAACAATGGTGCTACTCCTGGCAGTACCAATCTACTTCAGAGAAGATGATGGGCATCAAAGAAACTCCACATGGAACGTTCCTTCTTTTTCTTTTTTTGGTTTTTTGACACAGGGTTTCTCTGTAGCTTTAGAGGCTGTCCTGAAACTAGCTTTTGTAGTAGACCAGGCTGGTCTTGAACTCACAGAGTTACACCTGCCTCTGCCTCCGGAGTGCTGGGATTAAAGGCGTGTGCCACTACTACCCGGCTTGAAGCTTACTTTCTTTGTAGCAAAAGTTAGTCACTAGGCAAGAAACTGCCCTTGCCTTGCCTGCAGACAGTATGCTGTCCAAATTGGACAGACAGGACACACAAGAAAGTGATTGCTGAATTTTACCAAAACAAGATGGGACAGTCTTTCAAAAATCCTTCTTCACAGAAGATTGTCATATTCTAGGCCTGTAGGCCAAATATGGATGCCCTAATGCTACAGAAGAACCTGGGGTGATGGCCAGACAGCCAAATGTTTCTGTCATTTCTTAGTTTTGGAAGTTGTTTGCTCTGCACCTCCTGATTACTCAGGTAGTATTATATCCTTCTCAGGTGTTTGATGGAGTTGAAGACTAGATAGTTACAGTTTTCCTTATTACCAGACTCAGAAAAGAGACTCACAAGAGAAGTGTAACATGTGTAAGGTGGAGAGGCATAAAAAGATAGTTTTGGGTTGGTAATCTAGTTAGAAAGTGAATTAGGCACAATAATTTGGACTCACCAAGAAAGGATAGATAATGGAGCATTTTTTCTGAATTTGTTAAATGCTATGGACTAGGCATTGCTAATGTAATTATTGCCTGTATATACTTGTATATAGTTGTTGTACTTATTGTATATAGTTTTTCTATGTTACTTAAAACCTCCACTTTTTGTTTAGACGAGGGGGAAATGTGTGAAATGTTGTTTATGTTCTGACAAAGCTTGCTTAGAGCTACAGGGCAGAACTAGCCACTAGTTAACCATAGAGGTCTGGGGGTCTGTACAGAGAGAAGACAGGAAGTGATAAAGTGGGCAGAGACAGCATCAAGGTCTTTTTGGATGGAGGAACAGTAGAGGTAGGAAGCAACTGGCAGCTAGTTGCTCCCCTGCTTCTCTGATCTTACAGGGTTTTACCCTGATACTGACTCCTGGTTTATATGGGTAAGATTAATTAGATATACGTATCAGAAAGCTGAAAGAGAAAAACATACATGTTACATATAACAGGAAACCCATCAGAATCATAGCTGACTTCTCAATGGAGATTTTGAAAGCCAGAAAAGCCTGGAGAAATGAACTCAAAAGTTCCAAAAAGTCCACAATGCAAACTATTGTACCCAGCAAAACTAACTGCCATGGCTGAAGAAAAAACCAAAAATATTTATGTACGGGGGTTGGAGAGAAGGCTCAGAGGTTAAGAGCACTGACTGTTCTTCCAGAGGATCTGGGTTTAATTCTCAGCACCCATATGGCTGCTGTGTATAACTCCAAGATCTGACACCCTCACACAGGCATAAATACAGGCAAAACACCAAAGCACATAAAATAAAAATAAATACATTTTTAAAAAAGATTTATGTTCACCAAAACAACCCTAAGGAGAATACTGGAAGCAATGCTTTGGATTAAGAAGAGGAAGAAACATAGCCAAGAGACTCTAAAAAGAAAACAAGAAAGGTTGTCATCAATGAAATACAAAGCACGACTGAAATTCAAACAGAAAAAACCAACAAAACAACTGCAATCAACACATAATTCTTAACAATAACTTAAAAATACTAATGAACTAAACTCTCCCATCAAAAGACTTAGGCTAGCTGAATGCAATAAGAAACAAAATCCAGGCTGGGTGTGGTGGCACACACCTTTAATCCCAACACTTGGGAGGAAGAGGCAGGTGGATCTCTGTTAGTTGGAGGGCAGCCTGGCTTACATAATCGAGTTCCAGGACAGAACAGCTAGAGCTACATAATTAGTCTCAAACAAACAAACAAACAAACAACAAACACAACAAAAAAGAAAAACAAAATCCTGTTTCTGTTGTCTGCTGGTTATCCAATACAAAGTGATCAGTCCTGATCCATATATACAAACGCCACACTAAATGTTCTCATAAGGTTATATTTACATATTTATGAATGTTCTAATAATAAAGAAAAAGAAGCCATCAATTGGAGAGGCGGTTGTGGGAGGGACTGAAAGTAGAAGGGGGAAATGTCATAAATATATTTAAATTTTAATTTTTAAAATATTTGAAGAAAGTAGCAAGACTTAAAACTTACTATATGGAGGCTAGAGAGATGGCTCAGTGGGTAAGAGCACTGATTGTTCTTCTAGAGGACCTGAGTTCAATCCCTAGCACTTACATGGCATCTCACAACTGTCTATAACTCCAGCAAACATGCCGGCAAAACACAAATGCAAATAAAATAAATAAATAATTTTAAAAACTTACTATATGGTCCTGATTGGACAAGTCATACTTCAATGCAAATGACTTCACTCTTCCTACATATATTGTATTGTAGAATTTGATGAGATCACCTCTTTCCTCCTTCACTGGTTCACTGGAACAGTTAGGTGTCTTCGTGGCATCTTCTATGTCTGTTAAGAAGAAATTATCATTGTGATAGGTATTCTGTAATATTACATTAATGACTTGGATTACATTCCTTCTAACAAAATTAAAAAGAAATGGAAATCCTTATAAAAAGTAATTAATAGTTTTAGAAAAATCTGTATGTACACTTTACAAATAGAACTGTAATGTAATGTAGGGGTATGTGCCTGTAACCCCAGCAACTGCAAGGTTGCAGTAGGAGGACCAAGAGTCCAAGCCAGCCTGGGATATACCATGAAACTTTGCTTAAAAAAAAAAAAAAATCCAATCATAACGTAGAAAAATGTAATTGTGTGGACTGAATATGGTACTCTTCTCTCTAGTGACAGTTCAGAAAACACATTTCACAAGGGCACTTTTTTAGCTCACTGTCACTGCAAGCCTTTATTAAAGGGGAACCAGATCTGATTAGGTCTTAAGGAACTCTTCAAATGGGTGGCAGTAAAAAACCCTGAACTTCAGAGTACAAGGAGGCCTGTAGATGATCATACTGGTTGTCAAAGAAGGTGGAATAACTCTAAAAGGCAAGGCATATATATTCATGGGTTAAGAAAGAAGCAAAACAAGCCAGCTATGGTGGCACACACCTTTGATAGCGACACATAGCGTTCCAGGTCAGCTAAGGATATGTAGTGAGACCCCCAGCTCAAAACAAAAGAAAATTAAGATGAGTTGTTTATCTTTTTTGCAAATGCAAGGCAAGTAAGTAGTAGGAGTTGCTGTTTGCTTTGAGACAGTCTTATTCTGTAATAGAAGATAACTTTAAACTTTCAGTCATCTTCCTGCCTCAGCCTTCAGTGTTGGGATTTAGGCATGAGCTACCACAACACCACAACTGGCACACATTCCTTTTTGTTTTTTTGAGACAGGGTTTCTCTGTGTAGCTTTGGAGCCTGTCCTGGAACTTGTTCTGCATACCAGGTTGGCCTTGAACTCACAGAGATCTGCCTGCCTCTGTCTTCCAAGTGCTGGGACTACAGGCATGCACCACCACGGCACATTCTAGGACTCTTGCTTTCTCTTGTATAACAGGGACTCTAAATTTGTTCAAAGTGCTTTCCTGTTTGCTTCCTATTTGTTGGTGTCACTCTGAAATAGATTCTCATTTCAGGCAGAGCTTTAACCTATTCATTGTTTAGGGAAATGTTTACAAACTTCAGCTAACTTGTATTTAACGGCCGAGCTATCCCTCCAGCCCTTCAGCTTACTTGTATAAAATCACCTGTTTCTTTCTTTCTTATTCCCTACCCCCACCCCCCAGAAAGGGTTTCTCTGTATAACAGCCCTGGCTGCTTTAGAACCATCTCTGTAGACCAGATTGGCCTCCAGCTCACAGAGATCCACTGGCCTCTGCCTCCCAAGTGCTGTGAGTAAAAGTGTGCACCACCATGCCCAGCCTGTTTCTTTACGGTAGTTAAGAACCCACTGCCAATTAAAGAAATTCAGCATATAAAATGAGTACTTTCAACAGAGCTGAAGCATGCTTTTGCCTTGGGAAAACCGGAAAACTGAAAGAGTTCAGGAATATGCAACTCCTGGGAACTTCCAAAAGGGTTTCAGACCCAATTAGGATGTCATTTCCCCCAGCAAAGTCCTGGGGATTAAAGTCAGGGCCTGCACATTCTGGCAAAGTGCTCTTCTGACCTCCATGAGCACCTGTACATGATACATAAAAACAAAACAAAACAAAAACCAACCAGAAAAGGGCTAGAGAGATAGCTCAATGGTTACAAACACTTTTCGCAGAGGACCTAGGTTTAGTGCCCAGCACCCATATGGTGGCCCACAGTCCATCCAGTTCCAGGGGCTCTGCCTGACACCTTTTTCTGGCCTTCAAGGGCACTACATTCAAGTGGTGTACAGACATGCAGTATCTATACATATTTAAAAAAATTAAAAACATAACAAACCCCCAAACTTACAGTCCTTAGAATAAAATAAACAAACTGCATATTTGGCTCTGCCGTTGGAGATACTCTTTTGCCATGTGGTACCCTGAACAATTCAGACTTTTACAGAAACTCCCCCATCAACAAGAAGGTCTTTACCAGAATTGGTTCCTCAACCTTGAGCTTTTCAACTTCTAGAAGTGTAAGATAAAAATTTCTTGTTTTTTCTTAACTATACAGTTTCAGGTATCTTGTTATAGTACCAGAAAATAAACTCAGAAACTTGTCTACATCCCAAGATGACAAACGAGCATTTGAGGAAAGAACATAAGGGGAGCAGTATGGTCTCATGGGGACTGTTTGGGACACGTGTCAGGGAAAGCTAACTCCAGCTTCTTAAGGGACTGCTCAATGACCGCAGCCGGTGCCTTTGTGCAGACTATCATTAGTCTTTAGGTTCAAAAGACTCAAGACTAGGATCCTTGCTGCTTAAAGATGATGAAGGCAGAGGCCGGTGAGATGGCTGCTGACAACAGTCACTCGGGTGCTCTGAAAGATCATTTTGCACTCTTGACCACTGAGTCATCTCTCCAGACCCTATGTATGCTTTTTCAAAAGTAAATTTTGGGTTACAGCTGTAGTTCAGTTGGTGTAGTGTTTGTCTAGCATATACCAGCTCCTGGATTCAATTCTCAGCACTCCATAAACTGCATGGTACTACACACATTTAAACCAGTATACAGGTGGTGGGAGAATCAGAATTGCAAGGTCATCCTCTGATACACAAGGAGTGAGAGATCAGCCTGGGCTAGAAATCTTGTCTCAAAAAACAAAAGCAAACAAACTCCACAGAATAAATAGGCAAGGAATCCAGTGGCTTTTGCTGTTCTACCTGGTTTATTCTTTTATGTATTTCACACTGCCTCAGGAATAATGTGCTTAAGTAAAAAAAGGTAAATGTGGCCTACAAACCCTGAAATACTCAAATTCTGAAAGAGTATTAAATGGTTTACATCTGAAATGTCCCCTATAAGCTCACAGTTAAAACCCTGATTCCCAGCTGATGGCATTATTTTGGGACACAGGAAATTTTAGGAGCTAGGACCTAGGTAGAGGAAGAAAGTCTCTGGAGGTGGGCTTTACAGTTATTCAGTCCCAAGGCTCTCCCTCTCTTTCCTGCTGTTATCTATCCACCATGATGTTTGCCTCCTGACAATCCAGAAATAATGGAGTCAGTTGACCATGGAACAATAACCCTGAACCCAACATGTCTTCTTTCTTTCTTCCTTCCTTCCTCCCTTTCTTTCTTCTCTTCTTTCCTTCCTCCTTCCCTCTCTCCCTTCTTTCTTTTAAATGGTTTCTCTCAGGTGTGTTGCTGCCACAAAAACTTTACACTGTTGACTGAGATCCTCAAAATTTAAATTGCAGTACACCTGTCTGTTACTTTACTTGCTGGGTGATATATTCTAAAAGCACTTCAGGAGAAGGCCTTTGTTTTGGCACAGGGTCAAGGGTATGGCCTATCATGACAGAAAGTCACAGAAGCCACATCCACAGTCAGATGCAGAGAATGATGGCTGTACACACAGTTAGCTTCCTCATGCACTCCAGGACCCAGTGAACCTTTGTCTGACAATCACTCCTAATTGTGCCTGGAGGCTTACTAGGTGATTCCAGATCTTGCTTACAATGAACAATAACAAACCCAACACTATAGTGAACAGAGCTGTGTAATTTAAAAATTGTCTTTAGGTCTGAGAGTGTAGTGCAGTGATAGAGTGCTTGCCTAGCATGCTTAAGGGCTCTGGGCTTAATCTCCAGCAATACAAGAAAAAAGTGTGTGTGTGTGTGTGTGTGTGTGTTGGGAGGCGGGTTGTAGAGATGAACCAGTTAAAAGCATGTACTGCTCTTGCAGAGGACAGTTTGGTTCCCAGCATCCACATCAGATTACAAATGCCTGTAATTCCAGCTCAGGGGACCCCAACACCCTCTTCTGGCTTCCACAGGCACCCACAGTCAGTTCCTCTCTCCTCTCTCCTCTCTCTCTCTCTCTCTCTCTCTCTCTCTCTCTCTCTCTCTCTCTCTCTCTCTCTCTCTCCTCTCTCTCTCTCCCCCCCTCTCTCTCTCTCACACACACACACACAGACATACACACAAAACACACAAAAACAAATCTTTAAAAACAGTGAGAGTATTGTTCATTCCTCCTACATTATGAGTGCATGTTATCTGATACCTACTAAATTGTGTACAATGTAATCAAAGATTTATTATGTATAGCATACTAAGTTAGATAGCTGGATAGCTTACCACCATCTGTCATTTCACAATCACCATTGTATGCCACAACTTCTCTTGGAATACTTTTTAAGAGAACACTCCTATATACCTACAAGCCAGAGGGGGAAGGATCACAAAGTCATAAAGAGATACAAATTAAGCAAAATCCAAACAATAGCAAAATAAAGTCAGTTAAGAAATAATTCTCATATGGGTTATCATCAAGAGTTAAAATTGGCCAGGCAATATAGGTCACACACCTTTTATCCCAGTACTCAGGAGGCAGAGGGAGGCAGATCTCTATGAGTCCAAGGCCAGCCTAGTCTACAAGCAAGTTTCAGGATATCCAAGGCTACACAGAGAAACCCTATCTTGAAAAAACAAAAAGAAAGAAAGGGGAAGGAGGGAGGGAAGAACAAGAGGGAAGGGAGGGGAGGAAGAAAGGAAGGAAGAAGGAAGGAAGGAAGGTTGGTTGGTTATTAGTAGTCAAGTGTTGTGGTGTACACTTTTAATCCCAGCACTCAGCAGGCAAAAGCAGGCAGATCTTGAATTTAAATCCAATCTGGTCCATATAGTTAGTTCCTGGTCAGTTAGGGCTACATAGTGAGATTGTCTCAAACAAACAAACAAACAAAAAAAACCCAACTAACAATGAAATATTATTACATGTATCTTTTGCTAGGTTTTCTAGTGAAAAATGTCTCTCCTCCTAAAATAAACAGAAGTTACTCCAGAATTTGTGAGAATATATGGATGAGTCAGAAAAAGTCAGATTTCCTAGTTTCTATTAAACAGTCCTTTAACAAACCTATTTCTTGGGGGACTGGAGAGATGGCTCAGTGGTTAAGAACACTGACCACTTTTCCAGAGGACCCGGATTCAGTTCCCAGCAATCAATCTCATGGAGGCTCACAACCTATTGTAACTCCAGTTCTAAGGGACCTGACACTCTCACACAGATGTACTTGCAGGCAAAACACCAATGCACATAAAATAAAAAAATAAACAAAATTTAAAAAACAAAAGAAACCTACTTCATGAGTTTACTAACCAGAATATCCAAACTACAGTAAAATCATCAAATACCTACTTTTTATGACTTGTCAGCAAAAAAAAAAAAAAAAAAAAAAAAAGGCACACAAATCTATTTTTGGACAGTAAGAAAAAGAAAATGTAACTCACATGACTATTAGCTTGTGGCTGATTCCTATAACTTTTCATTATTTCTTGAAAAGTTCGTTCTTCTTTTGTTACCTAGGGAATAAAAAAATTACATTTATCAACTGCTTTTGAAAGAAAAATGGCTCTGAACAAAAACTTCAATTATAGTTTGGTATTGACAGCAGGCCTGCAGAAAGCCATCAACCCCAGGTCAATCTATGACTAAAAACCACAAACCATTATGATTTTTGCTACATTTAAAGTTCAGTCTTTGCAGCCTGTGGGGACACAGTTAACAGTTTCATTAATCAAAAAGCACTAGAACTGGCATGACAGAACTATAATGAAAATGAATGGTATGAAAACCAGCAGAAAAAAAACAAAGTCCTGCTGAACCCCCTGCAGTCTTTGGTTTTATTACTTTTAAGAACTAACTTAAAAGTAAATTAACTACCTACTATTAGACAGAAAATGTCTTATAGTGATATATAAAAGAACTGAGTAGTTATTACAGGATTAGATTTTAAATGTTTTAAGAGACAGTTTGTAGGAGTTCTAATACTTAGAAGTCACAGTAGGCCTAAGGAAAGGAAACAGACTAGTGACCCAGAGGAATTCACTATGTTATCTGTTATTATAACATAGGCTTCAATTAATTATTCTCTGAATTAACACTGAACCCATTTTCTATAATGATAACTTAGAAGTGGAAAAACCTCAATTCTGATAGATTTCTGGAAAAACACAAATGATTTTAATGAAAAACATTTATTAATACTTTGTGTAGAGATATTTTTTATTTTTATATGTATGAGTGTTTTGTCTGCGTGAATGCTTATGTTCCAAATACATGTCTGGGGGCAAGGCAGCCAAAAGAGGATATCAGATCCCCTAGAACTAGAGTTACAGGACATTGTGAACAGTCACGTTGGGTGCTGGGAATTGAACACATGTCATCTTGAAGAGTAACCAGTGTTCCGTATCCACTGAGCCATCTCTCCAGCTCCTGCATATCGGTTTTAAAGAGGTATTAGACAAAAAGGTCACAAGAGAGTTTGGGAACCTACCCTTTGCCTCAAACACTTAAAATCAGGTCTTAAAATTATATACATTGGCTAAGATTGCTAGTTTGGCTAATATATTGTCAAAATAGAAGTTTAAATTATTTTTCTCATACATGTCAAACTTTTAAAAAAACAAACAAGATGGGTTATTTTGTGACCTAAAACATGGTGTTGTAGCAACTGAAAACAAAAATTATTTGCAAAGCAGCATGATTTAAATCAAAGAAAAGCAATATAGAACAGAGCTATCCTACACAAATGAAGAGAGCCCGCCTGTGTTGCCACTTACTGGGTAACTTCAGCCAAGGCACTTTCCATTCTGGGCCTTACTCATCTGAATGCAATGCTCATTTTACCTTTAAGTCTTACATCAGAGATGTCACAGGTAGAGGTGGAAATGTGCTATTCAAATTTCCCACTCCCTTTAAGCCAGTGTATTCTTTTTAAAAACTTAGGATTTCTTGTATGATTACAATGATGGTGTATGTGAACTCAGGAGCACATCTGGCACAGAACATGTGTGAACATCAGAGGACACTATTCAGGAGTCAGTTTTCCCTTTCTCCTCGTCCACTGTGGGTACCAGAAATCAAGGCTATCAGGCTTGTGTGGGAAGCACCTTTACCCAGTGAGATAGCTCACAGGTCCACGGCAAACTGTAGCCTTATTGAGTGGAAAAGGCTGATAGTTATGAAACTTAAAGGAAAGTCTAGACAATGTAGTAGCTTGAAATTATTAATTATGGTAAACAATATTGGCTTGTAGCATAAAAGGAAAATTAAGAATCAAGTTCAGCAGCTTTTTATGGATGCTTCAAGTTAAGGCAACTAGGGCAAAGACCTTCTTCCATCCTATACATACTTTTGCCATGATGTAAAAGGCACACAGAAGGAGCTGATCCAAATGCCTATCTTTCATTAAATCAGGGCAGTGAACTAAAGTGAATTCAAAACATGTCCAGATCTTCCTTCGTAACTCATTTGAAACATCAAGTTTTAAACATAAATCACGTAAGCGCACACTTGCCAAATGATAGACCTAAGATAGAAGAAAACAAAATGTTATAAAACAAATAATTTCTCAGGTTTTTATGTCTTACCATAAATATGGGCTTATAGGCCAAGGTTTAAAAAGCAAGTAGGCTGTTAATTATCAAATCATCAAAATTTCCCTGTTTTATAGCAATAGTTCACTGCTGGATAGAGAGTATAGATGAAAGCAAAATACTCTTTGGAAAATTCCTTTACAGGGTTTTTTTTTTTTTTTTAAAGTTCATGCCTATAATTCTATAATGCCAACATGTAAAGTAAGGAAAAGTAAAAGCAGGGTTTACCTGCATCCTAACTATTATGACTTCAAACTTTTTCAAGTGTTCAGAAGCCCCTGTGTATTCTCTTTGGGTTGGAGTAAAATTGTTGGAACGTTTACTATGCCAGGTAGTAAAGATCTGAATTTTTCTAAGCCTAAAATGACTCAGGAAGCAAAACTATTAAAAACAAACAAACAAACAAACAAACAGCCTCTTGTGGTTGGAAAGATGGACCCATGGTTTACAGTGTGCCTAGTGCCTGAGGAGGCTACAAGAGTGTCAGAATCTCTGGGATTGTAGTTATAGACAATTATGAACCGCTACTGAGTGCTAGGAATTGAACTTGGGTCTTCTGGTAGAGCAGCCAGTACTCATAACTACTGAGTCATTTCTCCATCCCCTAAATAAACATATTTTTAAAATAAGGTAGGGAGTGATGGGGAAAGACATCCAATATTAACCTCTGGCTTCCATGCACATCCACACATACATATGCATGTATACATATTTAAAAGAAAAAGAACTTTTGTCAAAGTTAGGAATTTTTATGCACCAAAGAATATAATCAACAGAGTTTAAAAAAAGAAAAAACTGCTATGGGGAAAAAATATCTGAAAATCATGAATCTGGGGGTACTGCACAAGTATGGTGCATAGATATATGAGCAGGCAAAACACCCATACACATAAAAACAATCTAAACGTAAAATAAAAGTGAATACACAGTGCCCTGGTTCAAAACTCAGTACCCCAGTCCACAAAAAAGAAAATCCAAACTATGATGAATTACTACTCAACACTCGTCTCTTAAAAAAAAAAAAAAAAAAAAGGAAGAAAGAAAATGATTGAGTTCCACTGCTTCTCTTCTGTGGGGACTGCTGCTTCTGATGACAATGCAATGCAGATCTTTGTGAAAACTGGAAGTTAAGCCCAGTGCACCACTAAGAAAGTCCAACAAAGCCTTTTCTCTACAATATCTAGAAGAGCCTTTTTGTTCCTGTTCCTGGGCATGTCTTAGTTTCCCCTTTCTTTTAAGTTTTTAAAATGTTACATTGTACTGTCAATAAACACAAACAACCCCCAAAACCCACAGAAAATCCTTGTTGATAAGGAGAACAGTTCACTGGTAGTAAATGTAAAGTGGAGCAGTCATGAAGACAACGGAGTGACATTGAGGCTGGGGAGATGCAATAGCTCCTCACTGTATAAACAAACATCCAGGCTGGGGAGAAAGAATAGCTGTCACTGTAAAGCTGGAGAGACAGAAGAGCTCCTCACTGAAGTGCTTGCTGTACTGTCATGAGAACTGGGGTTCAGTGCCCAGAACTAACTAAAAAGAAACAGGGTGTGGTGGGGTGGGAGGGGTGGGGCTGATGGGAATCCCTGAGACTGGCTTGCCAGCTAGCCTAGCTTACCTGGTGAATTCCAGATCACTGAGAGGCTCTCAAAAAAAGAAAAAAAAAAAGAAAGAAAGAAAAGTGAATGGCACATAAAGAGTGACAGTCAAGGTCATCCTCTGCCTACAAGACCCTGACACATTAAATACTGAATTACTATCTCATTTCTAGAAATATACTCAAACTGAAAGCAAGACTCAGTGTCTATACCAAAAAGCAATAAACAAAATGTGCATATGTACACAGAACTATTATTCATTCAGCTTTACAATGGAAAGCCATTTCCACACAGGCTATCACACAGATGAATGTTAAAGGTGTGCTCAGTGAAATAAGCCAGCCAATAAACACAAACTATTGAGTGACTTCACTAAACAGGGCACCTTTCAAATAGGGAGTCAAATTCATAGAGACAAAAAAACAGAATGGTGACTGCCTGAGGTTGAGAGCAAGAGATGATGGCTTTCTCTTTGACGAGTGGTTTCTGAGTGGGAAGATGAAAAAGTTCTGGAGATGGACAGAGGCAAAGGTTGCACAATAATGTTAGTGTTATCTAGCACCAAACTGTACACCTAAAAATTAGAGCTGCATATTTTAGGCTATGTATATTTAAAAAAAAAACACAAAAAAAAAAAAAAAAAAGAGTAAAAAAAATGAGGCTAGGCTACCACTGCCCTGTATTCAATCTTTCTTGAGTAAAGATAACTCTTCTCAGAGGCTATAGAAACACATACCTTTCTATAAAACAGTGCTAAGGACCCGGTTCTCTTGGGTTTGCTTATTCCAGTCAGATGAGCATCTTGTGCTTTAGTCAGATGGGTCTGTTTTGGAGAAGCACCAATTAATGACTGGGCAGTCAGTGATACAGGGCTCTCAGCTTTGCACTCCTGAGTTGTATTCATGGAAATAGGAACCAGTGTGATCTCTCCAGCATCATTGGCAACACCTGAATGCACAAGCAAGAGTTCTCAGTTTGAGATACAAGCTGAATGTTCCCAGTAAAGTTGTCAATTTATATATACACGAATGTATGTCTGTGTATGCATAAGCACAGGGATATGATATGTCAGGAAAAGGGCAGCTGTAACATAGTAACTATATGTTGGAAATAAAGTTTTGTTTTTCTCTTTCTGAAACAAGATCATGATTCATTTTGATAATTTTATTTAAAGAAACAAATTTTGAGTAGGAGGCTACGATGATTTATGCCTATAATCTCTGTACTGGGGAGTCTAAAGCAGGAGGATTACTGTGCATTTGAGGCCAGCCCAGACATAGGGTTCTATCATTCTTGCAGTGAACTTGTAACCACCTTGGGCGTAGCCTCAGGCACATGAAAGCAGAAAAAGGGAAGCTTGAGGTGTGGCTTTCCTTTGGGCAGTCTTTCTGGTGGGTCAAAAGATTGGGTAAGAAGGGCAGAGAACTGCTCCCACGGTTCTTTGTATTTTTCTGTGTAATTATTTCCCAATAAACACCTATTTATCATTTATCTTGGGTCTAGTAAAATAATTACATCCTTGCCTTCACATGGTGAGTTAAAGCCAGCCAGGTATAGTGGCCCTGTCTCAAAAATAGACGGACAACAAAAAAAACATTGTCCTTTATTTTATATGTCAATTAAAACTTTTAAAAACATCCGTGACTTATTTGGTTTATAGGAGGAGTGTGCGTATGTGCCATGGTGTGCGTGGAGGTCAGAGGACACCCTGCAGGAGTCGGTTTTCTCCTTCTACCATGTGAGCTCTGGGGACTGAACTTGGGTTGTCAGGCTTGTAGGAAAGATCCTTTAGCTGATGAGACATCTCACTGGTCCTACTTTAATAATTTAGAAAGCATATTTTACTTCTTTGTGCACTTAAGTGAAAAAATTTCTCCCCTAGAATACTAATTTATAAAGCTCAGATAATAAAGCAAATTCTAACAACAGAAAGGCTTATAAATTTATAAAAATGTGAAAATCTGAAAAGTAGTATAAGCTCAAAACAAGAAGTGGAGTACTGAAAACTTTTAGGGCAGTAAGACCTATGTATGCTACTATGAAGGCAGACACATGTCATTTTACATTATCAAAATACACAGAACATAAAATACCAAGGGTAAACCTTAATGTAAGCTGTGGGCTTTGGGTGGTGATGCACCAGCGTGGGCTCACTGATTCTAAGAAACATGCTAGCCTGGTGTAATGTTGATGCTTTCAGAGGCTGTGGGAGAGTAGGAATGATGACAGGGAGTGTATGAGAATATCTCTCCTCAATTCTGCAGTGAATTTTAAACTTCGCTAAAATACAGGTTCAGTTAAAGGAAAAGAATTTTGGTTTAAGAATAAAATACTGGGGCCGAATAGATGGCTCAATAAGAGCGTTTGTTGCTCCTGCAGAGGACCCAAGGTTCAGTTCCCAGTATTCACATGGTGGCTCACAACCACCTGTACTCCAGTCCCAGGGGAATGCGGCTTCTGTGGGCATCAGGCATACTCATGGTGCATAGACACGCATACAGGCAAAACTTTTATGTACATAAAAAAAAAAAAACTTTAAAAAAGGGTTAGATTATGTAATCCAATTTAGTAAGACATTTCTTCCTTTTTTTTCCAAGACATGTTTCTCTGTAGCTTTGGAGCCTATCCCGGAACTTGCTCTGTAGACCAGGCTAGCCTTGAATTCACAGAGATCCGCCTGTCTCTGTCTCCTGAGTACTGGTATTAAAGGCATGCACCACCACTGCCCAGCACTTAACAAGACATTTCTTCAATTTTTATGTAACCCAAAAGTATGAAGTAGAGATAAAGATGTTACCATGCAAAGGAACTGTAACTTTCTGTCCTGTTGTCCCTGTTACTGTGGTTGTGGTCATTGTCAGCAGAGCTTGCCCAGGAGAAATAGATAAACTTTCAGCAGTAACACTTGAAGGAGCAATTTTTAGTTTTGTTCCTTCTGCGATAATCTTATCCGTAAATATCTCCTTTGGCGGGTCATCTCCAAAGAGCCTCCTCTTAGCACTCCCTGCGGCAGGAGAGCTGAAGCGCTCATGGACAGATATCGGAGACAGTGGTTGCATATCTAACAAAAAGAAAAAGAAGAGAGTTTAAAATCAGGTTTACTTATTCTTATGCTAAGCACTTGAGATCTACAAGTAAACAACATGGGTTCCATCCTCATAAATATCAAGTGTAGAGGGAGAGACACAGTCATTATAGTACAGTGTGAGGGCTATGGCAGCTCATCTTTTTGGATTCCTGAAGTTCTGTCCATACCAACAGAGGAACATATTAAGAATAAAGGAGAAGCTGAGAGGTAGAATGATGTGACCACTAATTCAAGAATTAGCTTCTATCTCCCAATATTATCTACTAAATAGCACCCAAGAAAAAGGTACGCACACACAAACTCATTTTGGGGTCATATTTTGTCACTCCCCACACTCCCAGCAGTTTAAGGCAGTGCTGAGTCAGTAACTACAGATCTTCTTTAATAGGTCCATCAGAAAACACGAGCAACAGTGATTCATGCCACGGCTGACTTTGCCTTAATTTGAGGGTCTTCTCCAGTCAAAACCAAAGTGACGATTATGGATTGGTGATGAGTCAATAAAGTGCCCATCATGTACCCATAGAACCTGGGGATTTGGAGCCAACACTCACATAAAAAAGCCAGGAGTGGTCACACAGGTTTGTAACCCTAACAAAGGGTGAAGGGAGAACAGGGAAGGGCAGAGACAAGCAGATACTAAAGCTTACTGGCCAGCCTGCCTCAAGACAAAGGGCATAGAGCACTAGAGGAAGACATGTGATGCTAACTGGTCACACACACAGTTAGGGACCAGGCCTCTCCCAATGCTGTTTATCTGCAGCACTGCCTCATCTTCCCCTCAGCGGGGATGAAGGTTCTCCAGACTGTTTCAATACTACATGTTCTTTTTTAAGGAAGAAGAGATAATTTATTCTAGGACCAAATGTAAGTGACCACAGTCTAGGAACACAGATTTAATTTGTCCCAAATTCCATATTTCAATATGGTAACATTTTTATTAAGTTTTCATATTTACATAACATAGACGATCATGAGACAAACGTTTTTTTCAGATGTTACAGCAATGTGTGGCAATCTCTGCTGTAGAACTCTTCTGCCTCTCTCTCGTTTTTTTTGGTTTTTTTTTTTTTTTTTTTTTTTTTTGAGACAGGAGTTTCTCTTTGTAGCCCTGGATGTCCTGGAATTCTCTCTGTAGATGAGGCTGGTCTTTAACTCAAACATCCACCTGCCTCTGTCTCCTGGATGCTGGGATCAAAGATGTATGCACCACTTTGCCTGGCTCTCCGACAGTATTCTTAACTTTCCAGTTGGTGAAATTACAGTTAAAATATTCCCAGGATAGTTCCATGGACATTGGGTCATATGTAGAGGTGGCAATAAATAGTAATTAAGTGCTTTTGGCCACTATGCAGGCTAGCTTTATGTTAACTGACACACAAGCTAGAGTCATTTGGGAAGACAGACCCTCAACTGAGAAAATGTTCCCACCAGACTGGCCCATGGGCAAGCCTGTAGTGCATTTTCTTTACTGATGATTTATGTTGGCCCATGGGGCTGGAGGCCCTGGGTACTATAACAAAGTAGAGTGAGGAAGCCATCACTCCTTCATTGCCTCTAAATCAGCTCCTTCCTCTAGGTTCCTACCCTATTTGAGTTCATGGCCTGAACTCAAATGCGATGTGGAACTACAAGCTGAAACAAACCTTTTCTTCCCCAAGTTGATTTTTGGTGATGGTGGTTTATCACAGCAATAGAAACCTAAGATAGTTACTAATAACTATACCTGTCAAATAATAAATGGATTTTGCCCTCCAAGAGTCAGCATGTTCTCAATAGCTCCAGAACTGTTGAAATCCAAAGTATCCTTTGACTCAAGGAAAACTATTAGTTGTGAGCTCTAAAAAACACTGTAATACAAGTTACGTATTTCTGGGTTTTGCATTGTTTTTAGCTTTTGAGACAGGGTCAGCCATGGCTGGCCTGGCACTCACTATGTAGACCAAACCAGATTGACCTTGAACTCACAGGGATCCACCTTCCTCTGCCTCTGGTGTCCTGGGATAGAGCACCACCACACTCAGCTCAAGTCCAATATTTCTGAGATATACTCAATCCTACATCACTGTCCACAATTTTTTTGCCACTTTCCTGAGCCAATTCCACAAGTATAAAATGTGCTCTTTTCTTGCTTTTGTGAATGTAAGGCAAACATTCTAACACTGAACTACAGTACCAACATATATAATGGCAAGGGCATCTCAGTTATCTATTTTACCTTCAGTAGTTAATTAGTCAATCTACTTTTAAAAGATAGGTAATAAAAATTACTCTGGCAATGATGTGGAGGTTCTGTGTATTAGAGATGGTTGGGGGAGCAGCTGTAACTAAATGAAAATCTTTCAATGATTCTGGATGTTATAAAATAGCTCTGCTTTTGTTATTCCTCAGGACACAAGTAGATTCTTATAGTGCCCATGACTCACAATAGTCTGCAGACCCTGAAATACCCTTTCTGACCGGAGCACTTGCTTAGCATGGCTTGAGGCTCAAAGTTTGACCCTCAGGCACACAAAACAAAACAAAAACTCACAAAGAGTAATTTAGATGATGCTTGCTGTCTGCCCGTGTCATTAATAACAGAGCATCTTTATTTCTGCCCTGGCAAACTGTCATTTTTTTAAAAGTATGGATGAATCAGCTATTAATTTGTATATTAATTAAATGGAGTGTCTACCATAGTTTTTCCAGTATTTGCAAAGTGGCAGTAGAACAGCCAAGGTTTTCTCAACTATTCTGTAATTCTAGCACTCAGGAGGTTGAAGACAGAGGAGCATAAGTCTAAAGCCAGTCTGGGATACACAGAGAAGCTCTCTCAAAAGTAACACACACACACACACACACACACACACACACACACACACACCCCCCAAGAATTACATAATTCAAAAAGCTGAGTATATCAATTGGTAAGTCATAAGAAAAACAAGACTGCACTACAATCCTCCTATTACTAAGGCTCAAAGGGTATAATTTTAAGAGTGTAGATAAGTCTTTTAGGGGATATAGCCCAGTAGCAGAGGATAATTTTTTAAATTATATTTTAATTCATTTAGTTAGGAGAATGGCAGTCCATGGTGCACAAGCAGAGGTCAGAGACAATCTGAGAATTGGTTCTCTCCCTGAAGCATGGGGTCCTGGGGACTCAGGTATTGTCAGGATCAGTGACTATTTCTAATACCCATTCAATAATCTTGCCTCCTCTACTTTCCTCCCATTTCCTTCCCTCCTCTCCCCATCTAAGATCTTTTGCTATATCCCTGGTTGTCCTGGAACTCACTATGTAGACTAGACTGTCCTTGAACTCACAGAGATCTTCCTGCTTCTGCTTCTTGAATGCTGGAATCAAAGGCATACATCACCAGGCCTAGCCCATAAATGCCTTTAAATGAAGAAGTTATATAACAGGCCACATAGAGGTATGGGTGAAAGCATTGAGCTTCCTGTCAAATATTAATGAAGAAATCAGATATTTTACTATATTATGGAGTTTGAAATTTTCTTCTTAAAAAAAAAAAAATGGTCTATGTCCCCCACACCCAGAATTTTTCATCAGTGTTGTACCTACCCCGTCGAAGACTCCCACTATCAGTCCGAACTTCCTTCACTCTTGGATGTATTATTGGAGACATTGGCATCATAGGGAGATGTCCCTGTACATTTCCTCCATTTCCTATTTCAAAGTTATTCGGGAATATAACCTACAGAAAACAAAAGCCACTTCACCTTACAAAGACGAACCCAATAATAGACATTTATGAGAAAAAGAAACCTTAGTTTATTTCACTCCTCATTTCACTTCTTCAATAGCTCCAATAATTACAATGTGACCCAGTAATTCTGAGCATAGATAAAACATTATTCATAGACACCCAAGGGAAATTAAAATATGCCCATAAGAACTCACGTATGAATATTCATAGCAACATCTCCCCCAACGCCCAGACACAGGCTTTCTTTGTATGTAGTTCTGACTGTCCTGGAACTTGCTCTGTAGACCAGGCTAGCCCAGAACTCACCAAGATCTGCCTGCTTCTACCTCCCAAGTGCTGAGATTAAAGGTGTGCCCCACCACTGCCAGGCCATTTTTTTTTTTATATAATTTTCATTTGATATATTTTGATTGGGTTGGAGGGATAGATAGTGCAGAAGTTGATTGCACTGACTGCTCTTCTAGATGCTCTGGATTAAATTCCCAGCACCCATATAGCAGCTCACAACTATCTATAACTCCAATTCCAGGAAACCCATGGCAAAAACACCAATCCACATAAAATAAAAATAAATTTAAAAAATACAATATATTTTAATTTCCCCTCCCCCAATTTTTCTCAGATCCTCTCCACCTCCCTACCCACTCAACTTTAAGTTCTTTTTCTCTTTAAAATAAACAAGAACTACACATGAAAAAATCTACAAAAATGAAAATAAAAATAAGTAAAAGACTGATAAGACAAAAACTACCAATATAAAGCAAAATGAAACAAAAGTCCATAAAAATATCACTTTGTTTTGTGTTGACCAACTACTCCTGAGCAAGAGGCCTGCCCTAAAATGTAGTTGATATACCTAGTGAGACTCCATTGGAGAAAAGCTGGTAACAATTGTAGATCTTTTTGGGTCTGAGGTGGGATTCCCTGTTCATTTCCCCCTCAGTGCTAGTACATCTTTGGCTTGAACCTGTGTAGAGCATCATTTTGAACAGCCAAGAGAAGAAAATGTAAATGTCTCTCAAATGAAAGACGAATGAATAAAATGTGGCATATATATTCAATAGAATATTTGACAATGAAAGGAAAAGAAAAGCAATATATATGAAAGTGAAAAGAAACGAGACATCATGGCATATCTATTTATATGACTACGCAAATTTATAGACAGCAAGTGGATTAGTGGTCGCTTAGGAAGAAAAAGAGAGATTAGTAATCTCAACCAAGTAGTGAGATTCTAACAGATGTGATGCCTATGTTCTAAAATTGTTATCATGTCTGTACATACCAATACATTAAAACCTACTCAACTGTACACTTTAAATGGGTGAATCGTATGGTACATGAATCTTACTTTCAAAAGGCTCATTTAAAAAACTGATTGGGTGGTGGTGGCAGCACATGCCCTTAATCCCAGCACTCAGGCGGCAGAGGCAGCTGGATCTCTGAGTTGAGGCCAGCCTGGTCTACAGACAGAACAGCCAAGAATACACAGAAACCCCATCTTGAAAAACCAAACCAAACCAAACCAATCAAACAAAAACTGCTATTAGCTTAGCCCTGACTTACTTCTTCACAGGTAGGAACTTTGCTTGCAGAAGCATGGAGAGATTCCCACAGTGCAGAATTACTACTCCAGGCTAAACTCTCCAAAATCTGCTCTTCAATGCTGTTCAGGTGTTTCACCATATCTCTGGAAAGCCCTTCCTCTGAGCGGATCACCACCTCAATAACCTGGAAAGAAGAAAGTTGAAAACAACAATGAGGTTAGACCAACAAGCAATCACTGGTCTAGGCATACAAACATGAATGACTCTAACTTTACTGTCATATGGAAGCACACTGGAGCCATAATTCTGTGAACTGCTAGTATCTGAATATATTGTAAGTTAAAATACAAGATGCTTTTAAGCCTTTTTTCCTTTCTCTTTATTCTTTTCATACAATACACAGTATGACGGCAGTCTCCCTCCCATCTTTCCCAGGCTCCCCCAACTTCCCCTTTCCCTCCAGATCCACTGGCCCTCCACCTCCCTCTAGAAAATAATAGGTCTTCCAGGATATCAACTCAACACTTTTAAAACATTATCACATATGGGGATGGTACAATAGTTAAAATGCTTTCTACACAAGCAAGGGGACTGGAGTTTAGAGCCTGGAACTCAAATAAAAGTTGGAGGATATGGTAGCCTGCCAATCTTGGAAGGCAGAGATGGGGGATCCCTGGAGCAGGCTGGCTGGCAAGACTAGCTATATTGGCAGATCTGGGTTCCACTGAGACCCTATCTCAAAAAAGGGCATTTGAAGAAGATTTCCAACATCAACTTTGGGTTTACACACACACACGCTCATAGACACATGTCTGCCCATACACATGTAAGCATGCTTACATGTACTCATACACACTACATACACAGACATGTGAAAAGAAAAAAAAAAAAAAAACAGAAAAAATGAGATCCATGTCAGTGGGGGAGTACTTGCCTACTATGTGCAAGGTCCTGTGTTCTATCTCCAGAACCAAGTTAATTAGTTAAAGAACAGAATAAAATAAAATCACACACATTTCTTTCACTTTTTTTGGTTTTGTTGTTTGAGATGGGATCTCAGGTAGCCCAGGCTGGTTGTGAACTTTCTATGTAGCCAAGGATAAACTTCTGATCCTCCTTCCTGCATTTCTTGAGTGCTAGGATTATAGGCAAGCTTATAATCTTCATGTCTTTCTTTATAACAGATAAAAAACAGATCCAATGGGTATAAACTGGTGAATAGTCCAAAAGTGGTAGGAATAGTCCTAGCTTCCAGTGTAGTTTCTTTTTAATCTACTTTGCCTTTCCCATATTACCAAAGAACAGAATGAACTATTCGAAGATAGTTATATGTTTCTTCTCTAAGAAAATACTGATTAGTTAATGACTCTAGCACAGAGAGAGGGCCTACAGGCTCTGGAATGATAAACTTTCAAACCCACAGTAGCATCTAGGTACATGCTAAAGGAGGCAAGGCCTATGACAAGGAGAAAATCTGAAGCACTGAGTACCAGGTCACATTTGCAAGTCAGTGATTTGAAAAAGAACTCAAGCTATGAAATTTGGCTCAATTTATTCCTCCTTTCCTTTTATCTTTGATTGAACCCCCAAAAGAATAATTATTATCAGAACACCTCCAAAAATATTTTCTAAACATTGCAACTGTGTTTCTTTAACATTAAAATAAATGTGTTTATGTAAGATATACCATAACAGAACTGTGAAATCACCTTACCTTATAAAAATAAAATGGTTGCAAATCAAGAACTTCAATAATCCAAGGAAAAGTACGGGGTGAGCTATAGGCAAAGAGCACAATTTCCAAACAACAAGCCATCAAGGACCTATGAAATATATCTTGCTCTAAAAGAACCTTGGGGAAGAAAAAGATCAGAGTTTAGTATTTCTCAGTAATTTCAGCCTTGGTCCTTTTAGAAAGAAAAGTATAACCCAGTGGTTGGGAGATGAGGCAGAAAGACTTCTATTCAAGACTAGCTTGAGTTATAAACCAAGATGGAAACCAATCTAGGCAGCTTATAGAGAAGGGCAGGTGGAGAGGATGAACGAACTATAAAAAACAAACAAAATACACCAGGCAGTGGAGCGCAACGCCTTTAGTCCCAGCACTCCGGAGACACAGGCAGGCAGATCTCTGTGAGTTCAAGACCAGCCTGGTCTACAAGAGCTAGTTTCAGGACTGGCTTCAAAACTACAGAGAAACCCTGTCTCAAAAAACAACAATAACAAAAAGACAAAATAATCTGTAAAAATTATGCTAAATTATCAGAGATAATAAAATAATTAGGATATAGATCCAGTACTGTTATATATGTAAGTATGTACATAAGTACATACACATATATATCTCACTCTCAAGCTGGTAAAGTTTTCCAATTCTATTTACTCTTGTTTACTGTAGATTTAAATGAGGTACATGTAAAACTCTGCTTTGAAATGTTAACAAATAAAATATGTGATACTCCCATTGAGAGAAAAACTTAGGATTGGTTTTCTTTTAACGTAATTACTAAAAATACCAAAATATAATTATTTTGTTGGCATAAATGTTAACACTGAAATAGAAGGTAAAATAATAAAACAACTAAAAGTTCAGAGAAAAATATTTCACTGGGAAGATAAAAACCTCTTTCACCATTGAGTATAAGATCTAACAAGTTTTCAGAGTTTTTTGTTTTGTTTTTCTTTTTTGGACTTTTGACAGTTTCTCTGTGTAGCCTTGGCTGTCTTAGAACTAAATCTGTAGACCATGCTGGGCTTGAACTCATAAAGATCCACCTGCCTCTGCCTCCTGAGTGCTGGAATTTAAAGGCGTGCACCACCATCACACAGCTATGTTTTCCATTTTTAGAAATAGTTATTTGGGGGCCAGAGGAGATGGTTCAGTGGGTAAAGCTGCCTGACAACAAAGCTTGACAACCTGAGTTTGACCCACATATTAAGACACCTAACGACCAAACACACACCATGTCATGTGCTACACATACACACACACACACACACACACACACACACACACACACACATACACATTTTTAAAAACATAATGGTTATTTGAGTCAGCAAGAGGGTTCAGTGGGTGAAGTATTTGCTGTGCAAGCCTGACAATCTGAGTTTGATCCCTGAAACCCACATAATGGTGAAAGAAGGAAAGAACTGACCCCACAAAGTTGTCCTCTGACCTCTAGCCCTGCACCATGATGTGCACATGTCTGTACACACATCATATACACAATGTTTTTAAAGTTTACATTCATTTTTTTGCTTGAGCATGTGTTTGTATATAGGTACGTAAGTGTATGTACCGTGTCACCCACCTGCAGGTATTTTATTGTGTGCTTCAGGGATTAAACTAAGATTGTCTGCTTGCACAGTAAGTGCCTTTTACCCACTGAATCATCTTGCTGGACTCCAAAATTCCTTTTTTAAAAGCTTTCTATTGTCCTTCTTTTATCAAGAATCACCAGAGATCAACAAGAGAATAAAAGAATGAAAATCCCATCTAGAATAAGTCATCTGTAACTACAAACCACAGTCACAATAGACAAACACCAAAAGTAGAAAGGATGATAAATGACTCAGCAGACAGCAAGATATTCAAATAAACCTGAGGACCTGTAGACAGATACCTTAAGGAACTTGATATATGAACCTGGAGGAAACACAGCATCTGATGACATAGGCAAAATGCAAGATAAGAAGACGACAAAGACTGACACAGGGAGGCAATTTGAAAGTCTACAGGGGTTAGAGTGTGGGAAGCTACACACAATCAGTATTTTAAGGGTCACATGATAGAAAGTGTTCTCTAGAGAAACTGGCCAAGACTCACAGGCACTTAAGAAGAGGTGAAAGTGTAAACTGGACTATGAGACAGTTTTCCCCCCTTGTCTTGCTCTACAACACCAACAACCAGGCAGGAGATTAGAACAGAATACCAACAGGTGAGACTCTCATCACCTGAAACCATTCAACTTTATCCTCAGTTTATCAACTTTTTAGTGCCTAATTCATATGTAAGTGGGTAATCAAGAATAACTCACTATTTGCAGAAAGCCTTTCCTTGAAATACAGAACAAAACAACAGAAACATTTAGGAGACATGTTGGGTAATAGAGAAAAACATCAAAGAAATATAGTTAAACTCAGAGAATAAAAAAAAAATGCAAAAATTTACAGATATTTGCTCTGTGGTAGAGCACTGGCCTCATATGCACAGGGTTCTGTGTTCATAAAACAGAGCTAGTGTTGTAGCACAGTTGGTAGAGTGCTTATCTAGAATGCACAAAGCCCTGGGTTCTCGACCACCATAGAAACTGGGTATGGTGGCACATGCCTCTAATCCCAGCACTTGGGAGGTGAAAGCATGAAGATTAGGAGTTCAAAGTCATACCTAGCTGTTCAGTGAGTTAGAGGACAGAGACCAGGCTAGGTTACATAAGACCTTGTATTAAAATAATAATAATAATAAAGATACATTATTACAAAGCTAACATCAATGGCAAAAGAAAGATACTAAAAAATCTAGCTGGGCATTGGTGGCATGCCTTTAGTTCCACCACTTGGGAGGCAGAGGCAGGCAGATCTTTGTGAGTTTGAGGCCAGCCTGGTCTACAGAGCTAGTTCCAGGACAGGCTTCAAAGCAATACAGAGAAGCCCTGTCTCAAAACTCCAAAAAAAAAAAAAAAAAAAAAAAAATTCTAGAAAGAAGGCTGAGGCAGTAGGATCAGGAGTTCCAGACCAGCCTAGGCCACATACGCTCCAGGCCAGTTTGGGATGCACAGAGAGAACTATTAAAAAATATTCCTGAGCTAGAGAGATGACTCAGCATTGGCAACTCTTCCAGAGGTCCTGAGTTTGATGACTGAGTCAATCATGGGATTCTGATGCCCTCTTCCGGTACACAAGTAAATGGAGCACCAATGTATAGTCCTCTGTCTTCCCTGAACAGATTCATCTTTCGCCTCTTGGAAGCTTTCAGATAGTACATGTGCTGATCCAGTTCTCTTTGGTTTTCCAAAGTCAATCCTTTCCTTTTTAATAACGCTTTTGTTTTAAAATGTTTTTGCCTGATTTCTTTCTCAGAAGAAATCACTTGACTTGGAGTTAGCTGTTATTTAAAACTTGTTCATAGCTTCTTTTATGCTTTCCATTCTGCCTTAAAATTAGCTTAATATACTTTCTTTTTTTTTCCTGAACACAGTAGTTCCCTTCAACGCTGGGAGGACTCTAAGGCCTTGCTGGTGGCTAGGAGGGCAGATTTACTTACTGACATGTCCATGCCATGAAGTCTTCGTGTTTCCTGGACCATTACAGTCTCTAATATTTTATAATACAAAATTTCTGCCAATTTCAATCTGTTTACAGCAAAGTCTGTGGGAAATAAAGAAAAGCATATGCTATTGAAATTGTGATGACAACTAAAGAGAAAAAATTTTGCTACTTTAACTGTAAGAGAAGGAAAAGAATTCTACTTTGGGGGACATTCTCCATGCTTAATACTGTGCCAATTTTAAATTTCTTGTCTTACCTATGTGAGATCCTGGCTGTTTATCTGTGGACTGAGTATAGTGTTGGCAGAAAGTCTCTCCTATTCCTTTCACTATTTTCATAATGTTTTCCATAGGATTCCGCATACAAGATCTAAAAAATACAAAAGGAGCCCACTAACCAGGAAAAAACCCAGATTGCCAACATTTCTCAAGATTAGGATGTAGCTCAGTGACAGACTGCTTACCTAACACACCTAAGATCATGAACGAACACACACACACACACACACACACACAGAGAGAGAGAGAGAGAGAGAGAGAGAGAGAGAGAGAGAGAGAGAGAGAGAGAGAAACTCACACAGATAGATCTGCCTGTCTCTGCCTCTCGTGTTCTGAAAATTGGATTTAGAAGGCTATAAGGGTTTTGTATTTGTATATTGTAATCCCTGCAACATTATTCACAATCATCAATATGTGGAGGCAAAATGCCCACAGGTGAAGGAACCAAAAAAAAACCAATACATGTAGACATAGAATAAAGTATGATTTAGCCTCTAAAAGGAAGGGAAGCCAATCATATACCAGTGTCTCAGCCTTGAGTATTCTAAATAAAATAAACCAGTCACAAAGATTTATCTCATGCTTGTACTTATATAACATATACAAGATAGTCAAACTTAAAAAAAAATTATGTGTAACTTTTTACATGTGAAATTTTACTACTTTTATTATTTTATTATAGAAATTTATTGGGACTACATATTTTTATTGTGTGTTGCTTGTTTTATATGTATAAAGCTTGCTTTAGATTTATAAGCTCATAACTGATAATAGCACTAGCCACTAAAAACTATTAGCTTTTAGTTTTTTAGTTTTGTTTGTTCTTTAGCTGTGTAGCCCAGGCTGATCTTGAACTCATGATCTTCATGATTTTGTATCCTAGTGCTGAGATCACAAGACACACACTCTGTCTGTCTGTCTGTCTGTCTGTCTGTCTCTCTCTCTCTCTCTCTCTCTCTCTCTCTCTCTCTCTCTCTCGTTTTTTCTTTTTTAGACAGGGTTTCTGTGTAACAGTTCTGGCTGTCTTGGAACTCATTTTGTTGACCAGGCTGATCTTGAACTCACAGAGATCTATCTGCTTCTCTTCTGAGTGCTGGGGGTTAGAGGCGTGCGCCACCACTGTCCAGTCAGCTTTTATTCTTTATAAATATTACTGTGTGATATTTATATATCATCAGAGGATGACTTAAAGAACTAGCTCTCTTTCTACCATAGACGTCAGGCATCAAATGCAGGCTATCAGGACTGTGCAACAACCACTTTTACCTGATGAGCTACCTCACCAGCCCAACTTGTACTACTCTGAGAAGACATCGTATCATTTCCCATTATTTCCCAGTCCTCAACAATAATGTCCAAGGATCCTAATTTCTTCCTATTCTTATTAACTCTCGTGATTCTATCTTTTAATTTGAGGGTAGAGTGAAAGATATGCAATCTTGATGAACAAGAGGTGACTGCTCACTGTGGTCTTGATTTGTACTTCTCCAGTTAGTGATGCTTAGAACTCTATCATATTAGCCACTTGTCTCTCTAGAAAGATACCTAAGTGTTTTAAACATTTAAAAACTTTATCTATTTATTACTATTGCATGGATGGAGGGGGAATAGATGGAGTATGTGTGGGACCAGAGGGAATCTTGAGGGAGTTGATTCTATACACTATGTAAGTCTTGGGGACGGAACTTATCGGGTACTTGCTGAGCTACCTTACCAGCCTACTTAAAGTATTTTTGATCATGCTATTTTGCTGGGTATGGTAGCACATATTTGGTGCCTGCTTGTGCACCAAATGCAGGTGGTGCCCACAGAGGCCAAAGAGGGTCTCAGCCTGATGTAGGTACTAGGAATGAAACCCAGGATCTCTGCAAAAGCAGCCAGTGCAATTAACTGCTGACCCATCACTCTGGCCCGGGAGTATTTATTATTTTTTATTATATTTATTTCATGTATATGTGTGAGGGGGCACTTGTGTATCACAGGACACATGTGGAGGGCAAAGAACATCCAGGAGTCAGCTCTCTCTTCGCACCATGTGATGGGAGATGTTATTCTGTAAATATGTTTCTCATACTGGTTAATTAATAAAGCCCTGTTGGTTGTAAATATACATGCTACAGTTGCAGGTGGCTCCTGTTATCCCTGTGGTCTCAACAATTTGTACAAGGCTGGTTTCACTCCTTATTTGTACAAGGCTGGTTTCACTCCTTCATTTAACAAAATTTTGCTTGCCTTAGTTTGTTAAAAGCTATTCTACAGGGACCGGGATCAGAAGGATCCTCTGCTGCTGGAAGCTATTTGGCGGTACACTTCTGGACACTATTTGGTGGTGCAATTCCGGGTAGAACCGGAATCAGAAGGATCCTCTGTTGCTAGACGCGTTTTACTGCTACACCTCCGAGTGTAACTACAGCAAGTTGAGATCTACAACTAAAAGCATCAAAGCTCCAGGAAAGAGGAATTACACCTAAGGTAATTGTAACATCTTTTGCAACTTAAGCTGATATAATATGTGAGATCAATTGTTCCATAGCTATGGCAGATACTTTTACAATGCAGGACTTTAGGAATTTTTTTACTTCATATATAGAAGGAATCTTAGCAGAAGAAAATTATGACTGGATCAATATATATACCTTTTTCATAATAGTAATGGGTTTTATCATTAATATGATATTCTTAAAGAAATGGTTTGAGATTAGCGCAAACAATAAGGAACTTGTACAAACCATAGGAGACTTAGTAACAAGGATTCAAAACATTGAAAATGACAGAACACAAAACATAGAATGTTTAGGAAAAAAGGTTCAGAATATTGAAGATGGCAACAGAGAGCTGACAGGTAGAATACAGAACATGAAACATAAAAATGACCAAATAGAAAACAAAATTTGTTCCATGTCTGATGTTGCCTCAACAACCAAAACAGAAACAATGCAATGCATTAACACGCTAGCAGAAACAGCTCGTTCCTGGTTAGATGAAACTACTAATAAGGTTAAAAAACTGGAACATCACATAGAAAGAGTAGTAGAGTAGTAGATAGAACCTCTTCCATGTCTGAGGATAATGGCAAGCTAGCAGATAGAACATTGTTTCTGGAAGGCAGTTTACATGCCATTCAGATAATATCTAAGGATGAGAATATCAAAAACCACTTCTTGGGGGTGGTCATCTGAGAATCATCCACTTCTTTTCTTGACCACTAACTTAGGAGTTTATAACATGAAGTCACCTCTTTCTCCTCAAAGGCAGCTACTGGTCATTATTTTTCTGGTTCTCATTTTTCTTTTATTTCATTATGAATCAAAAAAGAATGGTCTCTGCTCTGGCTTCATCCTCTTATCTTTACCAAGAAACACACCTCTTAAAAACAATTCCATAAAATTCCATTATATACTCTCCCTACTAGGTAAGCAGTCTCACCTTGAATAGCCACTCAGGTCGGACTCATTTAAAATGAACTTAAGGGCCTGTGAGATGGCTCAATGGGTAAGAGCACTTGTCTTTAAGCCTAACAGCCTGAATTCAATATCCATAAAACAAATTACTTTCACAAGTTGGTCTCTGGCTTCTACAAACATGCTACGGCACTCTTGACCCTCCCCATAATATATAAATGAAAGCAAAAGCATTAAAAATAAATAAAATCAACTAGAAAGTAAAAACACAAATAACTCGAGTACTTACAAGAGTGAGATGTCAGCACTCAATAAACTTTCAAATATGCTTGAAAGCCTATTATTCTGTGAAATATCATAATTTTCAGTAGGTATTTCTGCCTAGATGTGAACATTTTGTGATAGAATCGATGTAGTAAAGCTTGTCACATGCACTCCCACTCTCAAAAATCCTGACTCTATTAAAAACATAATTGAACAAAGAATCTAGTTTTAATAAAACATTTAGGAAAATGATATTATACTTACTCAAAAATATTCAAAAGCTGTTCACTTGGTGCATTTTTCAGTCCAGCCACAATACTCTGTAAACGGCTTACACTCTGAGTAGCTGAAGCAACTGGTGTAGTGACTGCCTCTTTTTCTTGTAAATACCGCCGTCCAGTAAGCGGGGTAGATGGTGCAAATGACTGTTTCTGTCAGAAAAGGAAAATGTGTGAAATTACCGAGTTAATACCTCTGACTCTATGTTTGATGGAGTATATGTCCCATCTTCTCTATTCATATTTACAGGTATATTACTTATTACTTTTCTTCCTTTTCAGGTCAGCCATCAGATGGCCAGCAATAGTATGCTAATGACATTTGTACAACAGAATCATACTTCATATTTGTAGGCTTATTTTATCTCATACAACATATCTAAAATATCTATTTTAATTTTATACATGAGGAAATAGGCATAGATAGTAAAAAAATTTGTCTGTGCTAATGAAGTTAATGTAAGAGCTGAGAGATAGGCTCCCATTCTCTGCAGGAGTGAATTTTCCATTAGCCTTGGTCCTCTAATAAATCTCACATATAAACATGGAATTAAGCCTTGGCCCTCAATACTCCCATCTACAGTTACACAGTAAAAGTCAGAAAAAAAGCAGTTTGTGTCAAGTACAGGGAACTAAACTACAATTCTGAAGTAACATAACATACGCTAAACTGAAGTAACAAGACTGGTAAGAAGCAGAAGTTTTATGTCAAAAAACATATAAACCCAGGTGTGCTTGGAAAATGTATATAAAATATGACTAATAGCAAGAGTAAGTGCTATAGTTTAAAAATTACCTTTTAGAGTTTTCATAAGTATGAATTAGTGGAAGAAACTCAATATTTAACTTAAAGGATGAATCTACGTTAGTAGACTTACAGAGAAAAGACAAGAATCATTCAGAACTGAGGCCCGACTAGCTTATATTACTTTTTCAAAGTGCTGTTGAAGGTTGTATTCCACATTGGCCTCTGAAGTCAGTTTCCCAAATGGGGTGTCAGCAGCAAACTTTCGAGGTGTTCCAATTTCCTCCTCTGCATCTGCTCCCAAAAAGATCCTCTCATCAAAGTCGCCCACTGTTAGAACATACTCCTCATATTCCTTGTTCACTGCTTTGCTGCAAAGAGAATTGCATTTAGCTGCCAGAATAAAACGGAGCTGTAGGGCAGACTCATCTCAGATGAAGGCAGATCTAGCCTGCAGTTTGGGAAAAGTGATGACTTTGTATTTTTATTGCCTTTGCTTATCTAATATCAGAGGTTCCTACCTGATTATGAACACACATGCTGGTTACAGCAATAACTTACCGTGAAGTGTAAGTGAAAAGAGACCATATATTTAATCTTAAAACAGTGAAGCTAATTCCAGGAAAGATAGTAATATCTGATCACCGAGGAAGTAATAGTGGCTTTGAAATAAGGGCATTCTCAATTGCTAATGTCGATTAATTAGAAGAATATAAAATTAAACACAGATGCCATTGGGTGTATTTCTGAATTCCCAGGGGAGTACAGTTGTTTCAAATGCCAATGTTTCTTAAATGTATTTAGCCAACAATGCTTAATAACAATTCCATTCAATGCCATTAAATCGAGAATTGAATTTGAAGGAGTTACTTTGATATTTAATGTTTCACTTAACTAATTTCAATAAATCATTATCACCAGTCTGTGACATGCCAGGCACTATTTGTATCAGATATTTACCTATTGCTTTTAAGATCTCATGTAGTCTAGGTTGGCCTCAAACTCACTATTGTAGCTAAGGCTGGCCTTGAATTTCTAATCCTCTTGCCACCAAGTCCCAAGTACTGAGATTACACACAGGTGTGCACCACCATACTCATCTTTAAATACTTACCTGTTATCAGTAAAACTGGAAAGGTCCAAGAGACATTCACCTTTTAAAATCTGACAACAAAAAAATAATTTAGGGAATATTAACAAACATAAATGTGAGATTTCTGTAACATTTCACATATGTATAACACATGTAAAAAGAATTACAAAAAATTCCAGAGCAGGGGCTCTTAGATATGGTTCAGCAGTTAGAAGTACTAGCTGTTCTTGCAGAGGACCTGGATTCTGTCCCCAGCACCCACATGGTGGTTAACAACCATCTATAATTCCAGTTGTAGGGGATCTGTCTTCTCTTCTGACCTCTGAGGGATCCTGAACACATGTGGTACACAGACACACTCAGGCATACACACAAAAAAAAATAAATAATATTTTTAAAAAGGACATTTAGACTAGTAAAATCTCTATCATAGAACATTACAACAAATTTAAAGTCAAGTATTTCCCTCTAGCACCATCCTCCCAAATAAGTAAAATCAACGATTTTGTTTTTAATGGTGCTGGAAATTGAATTTGAGACCTCACTCATGCTAACTGAACACTACACCACTATGATACACAGCCTTAAAGGCAAATTTTCAAAATACTGCAAGATCAGTCTACAGCAGCTCTTTTCAAAATTTAAAAATATTTTCATTAATCCTTAAAGAACTGCCTACAAGGTATTTTGACTATATTTACCCCTACAAATTCCTCCCAAATCCCCCCCACCTCCCTCTACTTTTTAAAATAACCCATTGCTTCCAACCTGTGCAGCCCATAAACTTGAGAGCAGGGTCATCCACTGGAGTGTGGTTTACTCTTCGTGAGTCACACCATTAAAGAACACAGACTCTCTCTACCCTGAAGCTATCAACTAACCACAGTTCCTTGGTTAGGAATGGGCTTTTCCCATTCCATACTAAAATGCTGACTGAACAGATGTACAGGCAAGCATAGCTGCTGTGAACTCATTGAGTGATTGAGTGGAATGGTTTTGGCATATCCCAAAGATACTGTTTTGTTCTGGTCTTCCCTGACCTTTGATATCAGAATTCCCCCACCACTTTCAAATGATCCCTGTTCCTTTTATAGCAAAGCATTCCACTGACACTTACTCTCTGCCCTGAGAAAGCATTTAAAAAAAAACAAAAAACAATTTCACCAGGAGTTCTGCTGAAAAAGATCCATTAATAAACACTAATCTATGAAAAGAAAAACTAATGTTACTATTACATGCTTTAAGCAAGCAAAAAGTTTAAAAGGAGAGCCAGATGTGGTGTATCACATGCTTGCAAACCCAGAAATTGAGAAGTAGAGGCAAAAGAATCAATAGTTCAAGTTATCCTTGGTTCCACAGTAAGTTTGAGACTAGTTTAAATTACATGAATCCCTGCTTCAAAAAACAAAACAAACAAACAAACAAACAAAACAAATGAAGAAGATTAAAAGGAAATTTAGGGGGCTAGGGCTGGGTAGTTAAGTTAGCTCTGTGGTACAGCATAGGCTAGCATTTACAAGGCTGTGGATTTGATCTTCAGTACCACAAACAGAGAGAGGGGAAAGCCTAGCTGAATTACAAGATTCAGGGTTAAAGAAATAAGTTAATAACTCCTCCATGATAAACCAATTCAGAAATATAAAAATAATTAATTGGAGAGAAAAACTCAGAATGCATGTAAGTAGCTTATAGGCAGTTATCTGCTTTATTTATATGGAATTAAATTAATAGTTTTAGCTGGGTGTAGTGGCACTTGCTTTAATACTTATGGCAGAGGCAAGAAGACCTCTGAGACTTCAAGGCCAGCCTGGTCTATACAATGATTTCCAGGACAACCAGAGCTAGAAAGACCTAGTTTAAGAAAAAAAAAAAAAAAGCAATAGTTGTTATACTATTAGAATGTTTTTAGTAAACAGCACTCATTAGAACTATTTAAGGCAGAAAATCAGTCAGCTCATTCTGATCTCATGCTTTTCATAACCCTTTATTAGGAGAATGCAGGGTCTATCAGAAACCCCTAAAATTATTGACAATGCATTTCCTTGACCCAACATACAACTAAGCACTTTCTTCAAACACTCAGTTTCTCTTGTGACTAGAGGGCAATGTTAACATAACAGCAGCCACTGAAACTTGGGACTTGAAGGCATTGGATCCCCTAGGACTGGAGTTACAGGAGGTTATAAGCTATTGTGGGGGTGCTAGGAATTGAACCAGATCTTCTGCAAGAGTAGTAAGTACTCCTGACTTCCGAACCAGATCTGGGACATCTGACCATGGGTCCTACAATGTTCAGAAGATTCTGCTGACCCGTTAAGTTTAAAATCCCCAAACTTGACACCGTTGATGTAATAAACCAATCAAACCAAATTAATAAATCCAGATTTAATCTGAGAAAAGGCATCCCTGGGTGGCCCCAGAAGAGAGCAAGAAACAATGAGGTGAACCCAGAGGTGGAGGCTTTTCATGCCCTGGGTAGGCATGGAGTCACCAGTGGTGGGCTTTTTAGGGACAGAGTCTTACTGAGGCAACTCTAGGGAAGGGAAAGATCAAGCCAGAGATCCCAAACAACCCCTAAACATCTTATTTAATTGTTAGTACCTTCTTGTCAAAGAGTTTTGAAATATATGGCTTGAAGTAATGCTCCTTTATTCCTTTTGCTTCTACTAGAAGTCCATCATGCAGATCACAAAGTACAGCAATGATACAGGGAGGCTCTTGTGCAGCTTTGAAGTCAGGAGCATGGAAATCAGATGGTAAACCTAGTTTGACCAACCATGAAGGGAACAGGAAGGATGAAAACAACAGTCAGTTTTCACACTTTTTCTAAAAATTAATAATTACTTTTCAAAAATAAATATTTTACCTTTAAATGATGGATTTAACAAGTCTCGTCTATTTGGGCACATAATAGCATTGGCAAAAATCAGGTCCAAGCAGCACAGAAGTAAATGATAGGAGTTTACTAAATCATCGCCAATCATACGAAAATTACCTTTATAAGGAAAACAAAGTTAAAATCCAGTAACCTCTCATGTCAAACATCACCCAATTCCAGAGTAGAAATGTAAGGCACTGAGAGTGTACTTACCTTTTGTGTAAACAAAGAGTGTCCAGCAGAAATTAAAGAGATCCTTTACACTGCAAGGAATTCTTCTAAAATGGAAAAACAAAACAAAACAAAAAAAACAAAAACACAACGTGTTTTTTTGGTCTGACTAACTTGCTAAGCATTGAAAAAGCAAATATAAATAAAAGGGTCAAAGTCTGTGTAAAATTTTGCACAATAAACACATAAGATTAAAGGTCTTACCTCTGCTTCCTGCTTCGTGGCAACTTTGGTAGTTCTTCATATGGATTTTGAAATATATCTAAAAAAATGGGCTCAAATTTTTTAAAAATTACAGTAGATACTTCAAAATTTCTTTCTAGCCTTTCTATACGTTCACGAAATTCTTGTGGTAGGTTTGACATGTCCATCCACTTCTTCATTTTACTAAAAAACTGTATTAAGCTTCAAAGAAAAGGAAGAAAAGGCAACTTTAAAATGAACTCATATAATGGACTGAAAATGATGATACATTCTCTTCATACCTAAAAATCTTTGTTTTAAAAAAGCTAAATCCCTCACTTCCAGTGCTATGAACTACACTGTTTCCCAGGATCATCTTGAGCCTGACAGCGATCTTCTACGATGCAGGTAGGTGGCGAAAGCCCCTATTTCTTTCCTCCTCTACACCCAGGCAATGATCTACATAGTTTATGAAGTAAATGTTACTCGAAAATTTATAGGTTCTCAAAGTTAGTTTGAATAAGCCTCCCAAATGGAAAGTTGTTCACAAAGCAGCAGACAATTATAGGTTGGGAGTAAAATTCAACTGTTTGAGTTCTTTTGTTTGTTTCTGGAGACAGGGTTACTCTGTGTAACCCTGCCCTGCAGTCCTGCCTCTGCCTCCCAAGTGCTGGGATTAAAGGTGTGCTAAGTGTTTGAATTCTAATGTGTGGCATCATCACCAAAAATAAAGTAAGTAAGTATGTAGATACTTTGAAAATCATAATAGATTGTTATTCTACTTTCTCAGCTTATTCAATAATGGGGATACTCTCTGTTAGGGTGGTCTTAGATTGAAAACTCATGGTATCAAAAGCTCATTTTATTAAACATCTAGAACTATAAAGAGGAACAGCTGGTAATTTTTTTATTTTATTTATCTATTATGAATACAGTGTTCTGCCTGCATGTATCCCTGCAGGCCAGAAGAGGGCACCAGTTCTCACTATAGATGGTTGTTGCTGGGACTTGAACTCAGGACCTCTGGAAGAATAGGCAGCCCTCTTCTTAATCCCTGAGCCTCTTCTTAATCCTCTCCAGCCTGGTAATTTTTCTTTCTTTCTTTCTTTTTTTTTTTTTTAAGTTATCGGTTAATTGTCCACAGGTAAATTTGACTCATTTGACAATTTTATTATGGATATGTACCGATCTAATTTTTGAAGTTATAATTCTGTTTTTTAGAAACAGGTCTTTTGTAGCCCAGGATGGCTCTGAACTTGCTATGTAGCTGAGAATATTGAATCCCTCATCTTCCTGTCTTCATCACCCCAGTGCTGGAATGACAGGCTTTGCCACATCAGCCAGCTTTTACATGGTGCCTGGGATGAAAACTAGGGCCTCAGGCACACTAGGTAAGCACATTACTAACTGATTATATTCCCCAGCCCAACAGACAGCATTTTAAATAAAATCTACAAATACCCCCAGTCCTCTTTTAAAATAGATTGCTCCTCATTTGAGCTTTTTCTGATGTTTCTTTATGATTAAATATACACAAGCTGCAGATTCTGAAATTGGAGAACTGCATACAGTGATTTTAAGTCTTTAGGACAACTACACACAGTGACATATTATATCCATGCTCATCTCATTAGTGTTACTGACTCTGGTCATCTTGTCAATGTGTTGTCCTGTTTTCCATCATATAGTTGACATTTATTTTTTAACTTGTCACTACTATCACTCTGTAGATCTTAGTTCTGCCTTTTACTTGCTCTTTTGTCAATCACATAGGACTATTTACCGGGGCAGGGAACAAAGAAATGCAAAAATCCAGACTCAGATAGGTGCTAATGTCCACTTTTGGGGTACTGAGGGGGTTTGACTGATAAAACTATGAGATCATTTCTACTTCCTACCCCCTGAGTATCCAGAATAGAAAAATGGCAATTATTAAGGCCCCATTCTGGGAGTTGGAGAGATGGCTTAATGGTTGAGAACACTGACTGCTCTTCCAGAAGACCAGATCTCAATTCCCAACACCTAGATGGCAGCTAACAACTGTTTGTACCTTCAGTTCCAGAGGATGAAACACTCACACAGACATACATGCAAGTCAAACACCAATGCACATAAAATAAAAATAAACAATTGCAAGCCTCATTCTGGAGGGAATAGTGGTACAAATAGTTTCAATTCACTCTAATTAAAAAGAAAAAAAATTATAGTGGGGTGGTGGTGGTGACACATGCCTTTAATCCCAGCACTTGGGAGGCAGACAGAGAGACTGCTGAGTTCAAGGCAGCCTGGTCTACAAAGAGTTCCAGAGAAACCCTATCTGAAAGAAAAAAAATTAAAAAATAAATCACAGCAATTTTAGCTCTATGAAAAATTAATAAAGGCAAGATGATTAAAGAATCTTCATAGATCTCAATTTATGTTATTGATAATAATGAAAATTAATGTTATGGTAACTTTAAATTGAACAAAACCTATCCACTGTTATATATACAACCTCATCTTTTTCTCATCACTGACCACATTTTTTTTTTGCCACATAATTTTTTAGATCTTTATAATAACTGGCTGTTATTAACATCGTGGCTCATGCCTATAATCTCAATAATGTCATCAGAGACAATGGCTATAGAAATATTCCTTATTAAAGAGGAATAAATAGGCATAAGAGAATGTAGTACTAATGCAAAATTGGGAACTGTTTTCAAAGAAAAACAATGCTACCAGGAATATTATTAGATCAACTCACAAAACTAGAATATAGATGGCAGATTTGAAAAAAATGTCCCTGACATTTATAACTGTATCAGTTAATTAAGAAATACCACTAAAACTTAAAATTGGAGAAACTGAATCCTAAAATGAAATTTATGACTCTATGTGCATGTGATGTATGTTTATGTGTGTGCATGCGTGCATGTATGCATGTACACTTGTTCATATAACTACATGTGCTCTCTCAATCACTTTTCCACTTGAATTTATTTTTATATTTATCTTTGTGTGTGCGCATGTGAATGTGCATACAAGCCATGTCTAAGCAGGTGCCTGGGGAGGCAAGAAGGAGGTGTCAGGTATAGTTCCAGGGAGTTATGAGCCCCGATTTGGATGTTGGGAACCAAATTCAGGTTCTTTGGGGGAACAGGAAGCCCTCTTAAACACTGGGCCATCTCTCCAGAACCTCCACCTTAATTTTTGAGGTAGAGCTATCACTTTGACTGGACTGGCTAGCCAGCAAGCCCCAGGACTGGTCTGCCTTATTCCCCGGCACTGAAGCTTCAGAGCACAAGAACCCAGTATTTGTGCTTCCGTAGCAGATACTCTACCCACTGAGCTACCTCTCTAGCCCAAATTTAGTACTTCAAATGTTTTACCTTAATTTAGCTGAGCGCAGTATTCTGGTCAGCGAAACACAGTTTCCTTCCATAACACCCTTTCCCACTGTAGGAATGATGCTCTTGCGACAAGCAACATATAAAGAACATGCCAGCCAGTGTATGACTTCTCCCTGCAAGAAGATGCAAGAAAAGTATAGACACCTTAAAATGCTTATACAGAAAAGGCCTTATAATTTCATCTGTCTAAGCCATGAAGAAGTAAGGCTAATACAGACCCGAACATCAGTATAGACTTCTACATTCTCCTCCCAATTCTTAGAATCAGAACATGAAAAATCAGAAAGTATCCTAAATTTCTAATTCTAAAAAAAGTTCGATTACTTGATTCCAACTTTAGCCTTATTGAAAGAATTCTACTAAAATCTCTTTGTATCCTGTCTCACCCCCCCCCCCCTCTCTCTGAGACAGTTTTGTGTAGCCTTGGTTGTTTTGGAACTATCTCTATAGGCTGGCCTTCAACTCACAGGGGTCTGTCTGCCTCTACTTCCTAAGTGCTGGGATTAAAAACATGTGCCACCACCACTACCTGGCATCTTTCTATTTTAAAACAGCAGTCACATTCTTGATGGTATTTATTCTTTATGTTTCTTTTTAAGCAATTTGGCAGAGAAAAGAAAAATATATAGTAGAAAGTTTTCAAGAGAGTCACATGTCAAAATATTAATATATTGATATATAGTAATACATTAATACTAATATCCACAATATGAAGGAAAATATCATTTTGTAAGGTAAAGATCTGGGGGATTATTTATCCCATAGTAAGTTATCTTTAAAATGTTAAACATAGTTTACCACCACCATCGGTATCTCAGTTTATAAGCTATAAGGAAAAGTAATGATTGGTAATTCAACACTCAATTTTCTGCTCTTGACTTCAAATGTTTTCAAGCTGGAAACACCTCATGACTGGGTGGAATACAATTGAAGTCTGAGGATTAAGAATTACAGCTACAGGCTGGGCACTGGTAGCAGAAGCCTTTAATCCCAGCACTTGGGAGGCAGAGGCACTTGGATCTCTGAGTTGGAGGTCTACAGATCAAGTTCCAGGACAGTCAGGACTACACAGAGAAAGAAAGAAAGAAAAAGAAAGAAAGAAAGAAAGAAAGAAAGAAAGAAAGAAAGAAAGAAAGAAAGGAAGGAAGGAAGGAAGGAAGGAACGAACGAACGAACGAACTACAGACACAAACACTAACATGGCTGCATAAACAAGATCTGAACAAGTACGACACCAACAGACATGAGAACATGGAAAGAAGAACCTAGACAAAGAACTACAGGCACTGAGGGACACTAACAGAGGGGGAAACAGCACACCAATTGCTTCTCCAACATCAAATGGTCAGCCTAGAAAACACAAACATGCAGACTGAGCAGACTGTATTTATATATTTGCAAATACACATACACACACACACACACATATGTGCAACAATTAAAGAAAAAGACCATGAATGTGAGAGAACATAAAGGAGAGGTACATAAAGGAGGGAGGGATTGGAGGGAGGAAGGGTCAGGGAGAATGATGTAATTATACTATAATCTTTAAAAAAGAAAAAAAAATGGTAATACTAAAAAGAATTACAGATACAGGGCCAAAGAGATGGCACTTGCTATGCAGGCCTGGAGACCTCCATTTGATTCCTGGAACCCATGTAAATGTGGAAGGAGAAAACTGACCCAACAGAAGCTGTCCTCCAACCTCCACACAGGTGCCACAGCACATGCCAAACCCCCATTATAAATTAAATTTTTTTTGTGAGAGGGTTGGACATATATCTCAGTGGTAGAATACTTAAAACAACAAAACAAAATCAAAGGTGGTTCTTAATCTCCAAATCTAAAGTTAAGAATAGAAACTACTCTCTATAATTGATAAGAATATAGCTTGTAAAAACTGAAGAGAAAGTATGAAAAAATACAGTGTAGTAACTGGACTTTGACTGGAAGTCAACAAAAACACTTCACAAAGAAAGTTGTAAAACTGCTCAGTAGCAAACTGCTAAAAAAAAAAAAAAAAATGTAAGTTAGGGAGAATGCCAGCAGGAGCTTGTGTGGTGGATTGGGCAAGGTGAATGGAGACTGCAAAGGGGCAGTAGACACAGCTGTTCTCCAAGCATCTCTCACCAACGACTAAAAGAAAACAAACTAATACAGGACAGAATACTTCCAAACTCAATTCAAATAGTTATGCTTGCTCGCTCACTTTCTTTATTTTTTAAAGACTTTATATGCCTGTTTGCCATAAGAGGGCACCAGATCTCATTATAGAGAGCCACCATGTGGTTGCTGGGAATTGAACCCAGGACCTCTGGAGTAACAAGACAGTGTGCTTAACCTCTGAGCCATCTCTTTAAAATCTAGATCATCAACCTTCTCTGGACTGAGTTTAGCATACTTAGGAATCTGAAACAAGAGTCTAGTTTGAGTGACTTGGCCATAGATTGTACTTATAATGCTTATTTAAGATTAAATGAAGGTGTGGGAGATTAGAATGCTTTCTCAGGATGTCAAAAAAAAAACATTCTCAACTGAGATATCATTAAAATTTCCCTTACTTTTTTGTATAGTGTATGTCTGCATGTATGTGCACCTGTGTAAATGTGTTCACTCACTCATGTAGTCACAAGTGAAGGTCAGAGATAAAGGTTGGGTGTCTTTATCACTCTCAACCTCAGCCTTTTGAGACAAGAATAGCTCACTGAACCTGGAGCTCTCCTATCCTTTCATAGTCATTCTGTTTCAGATATGTATGCAGTGTTCTGTCTGCATGTATCCCTGCAGGCCAGAAGAGGGCACCAGACCTCATCACATATGGTTATGAGAAATCATGTGGTTGCTGGGACTTGAACTCAGGATCTCTGGAAGAGCAGCCAGTGCTCTTAACCATTGAGCCATCTCTCCAGCCCTGAAGATCACTATTTTTTTTTTTTTTTTAATTCAGTCTACTCTGCCTTTTCCTGGAAACAAGGTTGTCTCAGGTACTTTTCTCTTATGTGAGTAGAGACAAATGTACAACAGTCAACTCTATGCCTGTGAGTACAGCAATTATTTCACTGGCAGGCGAGTCAGAGGAACAGTCTATATGTGAATTCAGCCCATATGTATAATGAAAGCTTTTATAACATCCCATTCCAGTACCAAAAAAAGATACCAAATTCCAAGGATGTTCCAGTCCCTGATTTAAAATGGCAATGCATTTGCACTGAACCTATGATCATCTGTTGATTACTTGATGTAAATAATCATACTATATTGTTTGTGGAATGACAAGTCTGTTCATATTCAGGACAAATGCAACTTTCCCCAAATACTTTTGATCTGATGAACTGGCCCTCCGCCCATAAATTCCACTTGTACACGCCATCACAATTATACTTCTTATATACCTATGCAAGTTTCGATATCTGAGTAACTCTAGGCAAAACAATCCTGGGCAGTGATAACACCAAGAAAACAGGTATAGCAGTCACTAACCTGCTATGAATATAAAAGTTACTGCGAAAATCTAATAGTGACAACCACCATTTATTTTATTCAGAGCCAGACCACGGTAACGACCTGGCAGGGAGGAACATGGGACTGAGAAGCTTTGTGTGTGCCGACTTTGCTCAAACCACAGTAGTATAAATGAACTCAGTGCTGCACCCTATGAGGCTGAAGGGGTGGAGAGGTTAAATGGCTCAAACAGCTGAGCCAGGCTGCACCACAAACCGTGTCACCGTGGGTGCCAAATTAACCTCTTCCGACCCCGCTTTCTCTTCTGCGGAGTGGGGATCCAAAAGTGTTTCACAAGGGTGGGGAAGACATAATCGAAGGGCTGAGCAGCGATGAGCAATTCACTGTACCACAGGATCAGGTCTGATCGATTTAACGGCAGAACCGAGCCGTTTGGGGCGCTGAGCGGCGCGCAGAAATCAAGTTTGGAAGTCTGGTGTCTGGGGAGCCCGGAGCGGAGCGGGAAGGAGCTGCTCCTTTGCTCGGCTTCGGCTTCCCAGCTCAAAACAAATGGGTGGGTGGGCCGAGCTACACCCTTCCTCCCCTCCCCGCACTCCTCCGAGACCCCTGTCGGTGGGGGAGCTCCCGCCGGCCGAGACGCCGGGGCGGGGGCGGGCCGGGGGTGGGGCCTGGCGAGGGTCGGGGCCGCCGCCCACCTGCCGCCGCTCACCTCCAGGCTGTAGTTGCCGCGGATGGCGGTGAAGTCGTCCAGGGCTTCGGCCGCGCTCCCCTCGTCCAGGTTCAGCTCCTGGCACAGGGCCTGCAGCGCCTCCCTGGCCGCGGCGACCACCGCCGCCCCCTCGGCGTGGGGCTCGTCCTCGAACATTCCCTCCGGCCCGACGGGCGGCGCGACCCGGCTTCGGGGTTTTCTTTTCCCTCCCGGCGAGCTACCCACAACCCCCCGCGACAAAGCGCGCGAAAATCGCCTACTTGAGCTCGCCTTCCCCTCATCGTCTGCCTCCGCTTTTCTCCTCAAAAAGTCCCTTTCTCCTCCGGAGCCCGCAGTAGCCCCTCTTCGGGAATGCGATAGGAAGGTGGACCTCGGGCTCTAAAGGACACCTTCCTCGGGCCCTTGGTGGGCAGCCCCGGGTCTCCGGCCCGCGGGGACGGACGAGAGGGAGCGGGGCGGAAGGATCCGAGCTGGTGCTGAGGCCGCCGGGACTGCAGCTTGCGACCCGCGCTCTCCACAGCGGGTCCCGTGGTGTGGGTAACTGAGGGCTACCTGTGGCCAGTTCCTTCAAGCCCGTGAGAAACCTTCTCCGTGACAGTAGCCCGTGCATCCTAGGTTTGTCAGCTCCCCGGCGCGCACTAAACCCTCTCCCACTCAACTTTTCTCTTGATGAGATGGGAGCGGGAGCAGCCCAAAGTGGCTCTTGATGTAGGAGCGCCACGTCGGAGGCTTCTGCCTCGCCAGAAAGGGATGGAGAGACAAGGGTTTTAGGTGACTCGCCCTTTCTTAACTCCCTGAATTCTGAAACTGTCCCAGTAAATCGTCATTTCAGGAGTAGAGATGGCCTTTGCGCTAACATCAAAGGCGCTTTTAAAACGTAAACTAGAAACGGACAGTCTCACAATCATTCAGGAAATGCCATTTGTCTTTAAAATATAGAAAAATATAGCAGTCGGGCACACCAGGTAATTATTAACTTTAAAAATATCAGGCTAGTTCTCAGTCGGAGGAGGTTTTTGTCGTGTGTTCATCAAACTGGAAGTGGTACTGGGCATGCCTTTGCTTACTAGCTCTTGGTCATTTAAGTCCACATGTCACCCTCTCAAGCCATTTCTGAGCAGCACATCTAAAAGTAGGTGATCCCTCCCACCCAACATCCATTTCATTGTCTCCATTGTATCTTACCTAAAACTGCCATGCTTATTGACCAGTATTCCCTAGTTTGGATTAGTTCTTGGCACTCAGTGCTTATATTAGTTCTTGGCACTCAGTGTGCTGTATTTGAAAAATTACAATGTGCCCCTTGTTTGGATGAAGGGGTCACTAGAGAAGAAAATGGGGATATCGATGCAAGTTATGAAGGAATTCATATGCCCCACTAAAGCCTAAATGTGATACTCTAAGCAGAGATTACAACATGTTAGTGATGATCAGTCTGTTTTGGACAAACTCCCTGGCTAAAGTTAGGGCTTCATGGACTGGATAAGATAAAGACTACCAAGTCTGGAGATAGTAGGATGCTGTCTTACACACTGGAAGGTGACAGACTGGAAGGAATCTTTGAACAAAATTAAAGGGTACACTGCTGATGTAGGAGAAGTTCTGTGTTATGTGACTTTTTACTAGGGAGCGGTATACCTCAAAGTTCCAGAAAGACAAATGACAACCTACCTAAGAAGTAGTCCAGCCTCATTCAGCTTTAGAGAAAAATTGAGTTAGTTTACTGGGGTACCTAGAGGAAGGAGCATGAATATGAATAGTTAGGAGCATGGATGCATCATCAAAAAGCCCATTCCATCATGAATAACAACCTACAAAAGCTACATCCTTAGAGCTCCCTGTACAACTAGCTGGCACCAGAGCCAACTTGAGTTTCCCTAGCAAAAGGTTTTAAATAGAATGAACCTTCAAGTAAGGAACAAGCAAGGTTAGCCATAGTACAGTTTCGCATAGGGCTCTTACAGGAAGTGGAGGCCTCACAACTTCATTTAAACTAAAGCAGATTACCATAGTGGAAGTTGTGGACTGTGGCTTAAAAGCTATTTAAGCTATTTGGAGAACAAAACAAAAACCTTTTTTCATTTAATACTTCAATAAAATGCAATGGATTGATTGACCAGACCTTATAATCCTATTAAGTCTATTGCTGAATGACAAATCTGGGCAGTAATATAATCCAAAAGCTCTTTAGAAGTCACCAAGGTAATTGCAGGAGAAAGACCGAGAACTAGCTTGTAAATGTCTTTAGTTTTTGTAGCATGAATAATAACCCAGAGACAGATATTGGGGGTTCAAGCTGAAGATCAGAAAAACAAAGCAGCCAATCCACCAAAGAGTTCTCACCTCTACCAGGGCTCAGACAATGGTGATCCTGTCCTCTGCATGACTGCAGACTGAATACACTGCATTCCTGTCTCCACCTGCCTTATGTTCCTCTCTGTGCTAGGATTTTGGCTTTAGAACCATGTTCTGGAAGTATAACTTTAATCCTTGCATTTTTGATCATTTACACATAGTAGTAAGTGCTTCAGATCCATCTTTGCAAAAGAGATGGGAGAAGCATGGAGCCAAGTTGGGGTGGGGTGGCTAGAAAGGACAGATGGTTAAGCTAACTTACAATTCTACCTAGCATATTTTCATTTGCTGGGCTGATACCTGAGTGCTCCTCCCTGTCCCGACACACACCTTTTATTTATATAATATTCTTTTAATGAAAGAAAAAATTCTGTTTTATAAAAGAATTTTTATAAATCCTCTCTCTCTCTCTCTCTCTCTGTGTGTGTGTGTGTGTGTGTGTGTGTGTGTGTGTACACATGAGTACTGAGTACTTGCAGAGGCCAGAAAAGGTCATCGTATCCCCTGGAGCTGGAGTCACAGCCAACCAATGGGTGGAGAAAACCAAACTAACTGCTGAGCCCTATCGCCAGCCCCTATTTATTTTTGAGGCAGGGTTTAATACAGCTCAGGTTGATCTTGAGTGGAGTAAACCATCATGACCTACAAGAATTTAGGTGTCTCAGTAAAGGGCAGGAAAGCAAAGCAGTTATATTTTTTTTTAAATAAGAATTGAAAATAAGACATGGATGCGTCAGTAATAGAAAATTAACAATAATTTTAGCATGTACTATTAAAATGACATATTGTTTTTAATTTTTGGTTTTTTTGAGACAGGTTTGCTCTGTGTAACAACCCTAGCTGTTCTGGAACTAGCTTTGTAGTCCGGGCTGGCCTGAACGCAGAGAGCTTTACCAGCCTCTGCCTCCTGAGTGCTGGGATTAAAGGCCTGTCTGTTGCTGTGATACAGTTATAGGAATAAAGCTGGAGAAGGTGGGGAGGTCCAGAGTGAGGGTCCCAAGTGAGTGGGGTCCCAAGGTAAGAGATCACGTGGAAGAACATAGCAGGGTCCATAACAGGTGAGGGTGACCAAGGCAGAGGGGATAACACGTCAGGCAGATAGAGCTTAAATGAGTTTATTTAGAAAGGGAGGTGAGGGGGAAGGGAAGAGACATCGAGTAACCAGGAACAGAAGAGGAGACAGAGGGAGGGAGGGGGAGAGAGAGAGAGAGAGAGAGAGAGAGAGAGAGAGAGAGAGAGAGAGAGAGAGAGAGAGAGAGAGAGAGAGAGAGAGAGAGAGAGAGAGAGAGAGAAAGGAGGAGAAGAGAAGAAGGGGTAACTGGTGGCCAGCCAAAAACAGGAGAGAGAGAGAGAGAGAGAGAGAGAGAGAGAGAGAGAGAGAGAGAGAGAGAGAGAGAAGAGCTGGAAGGCAAAAGAGAAAACAAAAGAGAGGGTAAGTGGGCAGGGATGTGACTTTTAAAGGGTCCTTTACACCTGCCTGCAGACTAGTACTCTTGCAGCCCTGACCAGGGAGCTGCCTGAGTGCATTCTGCCAGGTGACAGGGCAGGCCAGTGTAATGCCTGAATCCTTATAGGTGCCTGGCCTTGAATTTCTATTTTAACATTGAAAAAGTCAATAAAAACATTAATTTTTTTCTAAGGATAGCTTTATATAAAAATAATAGAGCTATCTGGATTTAATAGACTTATTAGTATTTTCACTATTATAATTGCTATTAGGCACTTATAAAAGTTCCCAGCTTCTGAGGTAGTTCAGTAAACAGTAATCCTTTGTCTCTCAGTGTGTACTTCTATGAATATTAACTAACAAATATAAATAAAATAAGCATTGTTATGCTTGAGACTATTTGTTAGTGACATTAGTCAGAAAATAAAAATCTACCTAGAGAGAAAGGGACTTCAGCACCAAATATGAGAAAGAAAAAGGGCCATTCAAACTTTTTCTTGCCACTAGATAACTAAACTATATCCTCTGCTTAGCCTCTATAATCACAATCTTCTTACATTTTCGGATTTGAAAAGGGAAATCATTCATCCTTTCTCTAGTCTTGCTAAATAGCTCTGCGTGGCCTGGAATTTGCTATATAGATCAGGATAACTCTGAACTTGTGACAGTTTTTTCACCTCTGCCTTACAAGTGCTGGGACATAGGATACCATGCCTGGCTTGTTCTCTCATTTTTTTAAAATATGGAAATTTAAAAATGAGTATCTTTCCATCCATACAGGTTTGTTTCTACCCTGAGAATGGAACAGTTCAAGAAATCAAACCAAGAACTGAAAAAAAAATTCAAAGAAAAAAAAAAAAAAAAAAAGAAGCACCAGTGTTTATATAACTTTAGGAAAGAAATGGGCAGTCCTTAAATTTGATGAAAACACTGGAGGCTCAGTATCACTAAAAACATATTTGGTTGCATGAGTTTATTTTTTTTTTTTTTGAGCACAAATTCAGCAACTGAGAAACTGAGATGAACTGTAGAGCAGATCTGTGTTTATTCCCATTTGCAAGAAAGACAAGACTGGAGAAGAATACAGCAGACTAAACAAGGATGTGGGTGTAGGAATCAGAGTACTTGGGTAATCCTGGCTTTGCCATTTACTAGTTGTGTGACCCAGAGCAACTCACTTTCATGTTTGTTTCCTCAGTTTCTCCATCTGCAAAATGAAGACAATAATGGGATGAATTAAGAATTAAAAGTGTTAATTATACAATGTGCTGATATTCATTTTTATTAGATAATCTAGAAAACAGACTAGTTCAACAGTGGATAGTAGAGTTGGTTTCCTAAAAGGAACCAAGGCGAATAGGGTGAGGGGTAAATACAATTCAAATGTATGTTCATTGCAGTTTTACATGTAGTGACTTACGTAACTTCTTGACTCTGACTCAGAATAAACAGTTAAGTAGGGATGTCCAATGTGATACTGTGATCTAAGGTGCCTGTGGCCTGCAGGCTATAGGCTGGATAGGTAAATAAGGTCTCCATTTTGAACTTAGAGCTACAAGTAGCATATTGCCACATCCTACTCCCTATGAACTATAGAGGGATTTGTTCCTAAAGACATCTCAGCAGAGAGAGAGCAATGAAAGTTGGGAAAGAGTGGGAATAATGATTAAGACTGCTAATTGAACAACACAAACAATGCAATTCGCTGATGGATGTAGCTCTTCATCTGCCAGTTGTCATATTTCTTTTTCTCTCCATATCACCCCAAGAGGTCTCTTTTGTCCTGGAGAGTTCAGCACTGGCTTTCTGCTTAGGTTTCTCCACTAAACATAGACCTGGAAGTTAGACTTAATACCTCATTTATAGTATGCCCCTTTGGGATTTCCCATACTCCTATGTGCATTTATTCAAGGCATTTATTCAACTCTCTCTCTTTTATATGCACTGGTGTTTTGTCTGCATGTATGTCTGTGTGAAGGTGTAAGATCTTGGAGTTACAGACAGTTGTGAGATGGCATGTGGGTGCTGGAATTGAACCCCTGTATCATCTTTCCAGCTCAACTAATCTGCTTTTTAGAAAAATTCATCTTCTGAGAACATTTTCTTGACTTATATTTAAAACGAGCAGTTGTTAGTGAACAGATTCCATTTTAGAGTATCTAGGACCTGGCAAATTAGTTGGAGAAATTAGGAACATTGGAGGAAAGGGGTGGGGACTTCATATACACTGGGATAGACTCAGCATAATACCCTGCCAGAATTTTGTTATTGCTCATAGGCTTCAACAGGAATTGGAAAGGAGAAAGCCCTTGTGAGATTTTACAAAATATTATGTATGAAAATGTAAAATAGACTGATATCTGTTATCTTTTAGATTGTTGACACTCAATTAGCCTTGACAACAAAGTCAACAATACTAACACTACAACACTGTCATTTATTTGGAATTTTTCTTATGTCTTTTTTGTTGTTGTTACTTAAGGATTGTTTTGCATTCATACAGAGTTTTACTATGTAGCCCTGGCTGGCAGGGAACTTTCAGTGATCTGCAGCCTCTGCCTCCTTAGTGCTAGGATTAAAGGTGGGCACATAGGCCCTGGTTTTTGATAGACTATAACAGACTCTCATGAAGAAGAGACTGGCCTCAAACTCACTGTGTGACCAAGAATGGTCTTAAATTCTCGATTCTTGTGCTTCAGCCTTCCAAGTGTGGGTTACATGTGTGACCTGTTTGTATTTGTGCACTGAACCCAGGGCCTGTCACTTGATGAGGATGCATATTTCCATCCTTCCACTGACTTATATCCCCGGCTCTGGAATATCTCTCCCTCCCTCCTCACCTAGCCCCCTTCTATCTCTCAAAAGCAGTCATCAGCACTTAAACTTTGTGGATATTTGCATGACTCAAACTCACTACAATTTTTACTTTATCTGCAAATTTAAATCAAAATCTTAACTCCCTGACATATTTTAACTACTAAAATTATTTTTAAGGGGGATGATGTTGGAGGTAACTAATTGCATGAAGTAGCTTCATGCTAGGTTGTCTAAGTCTGGAAGAAAAACAGGAAGTGTAAGCCAGCAAGACCAACTTAGTGGGTAAATGTATATGCTTCCAAGCCTGACAGCCTGTGTTTGATCCTTGAGATGCACATTGTGAAAAGAGAAAAACCCCAAAAGTTGTCCTCTGACCTCTACACATGCACACACTCATAGACACATTTGAAATATGGTAACATTTGAAAAAAGAGAGAAAATGGAATGTGTTTATCACTTCTGTGGTTTCTGAAAGGGTTTGCTCTTACCTGCTGCCATGTGTTTTGCTTTCTAAGTATTCAGACAGCCAAAGAGCTTCCTTGACCAGGAAACTCTTATCTGAGGCTCTGACTCATTCCTCACCCTCTGGATTCTGAACAGAGCCTGGGAGGCGATGATGCGCAAAGAGGGCTCAGGGTCTTGTAACAGTTCTCTCAGATCTACATGGAAGAAAACCAAGACTGGAGGTTTCTAGAAAGGAGTACTGTTGTAGATACCAAGTAGCCAACAAACCAGAACAGCTGGGATAAAAAGGCAGCTTCTTCCAAAGCTGCCTAGAAGTCTGCACATTGGTGAATTGATTCCAATTTTGACCTGTAAAACCCATTCTTTTCTGAATTGCTTAGTATTTTATTCCTTTGCAATAGCTATATTTTAAGTAGTCTACCTAAAATAAAATTATCTGGGCCTGCCAAAGTATGTCTAATGTTAACCTCTTCTTGACTTAATCTAAAATAAATAAGTAAAGTTAACGCATATCAGTATTCCTCTGTATTTTCCTTCCTTCTTTCTTTTATTTTATTTATTTGTTTGTTTGTTTGTTTGTTTATTTATTTATTTATTTAGTTAGTTAGTTATTTTAAGACAGGGTCTTATGATGTAGCTCTGGCTGTCCTAGAACCTATTATGTAGACTAGGCTGACCTACTGACAAGATCCAGGACAACCAGAGCTACACAGAAAAACCTTATCTGGACATAAACAAACAAAAAGTATGTCTTTCTGATCTTATTTTCTATGCACTGTTTTGCTTCAATACTATTGTCCAAATGGAACCATATGATCCAAAACTTTTTTTTTTCTTTTGAGACAAAGCCTTGGTATGACCTTGAACTCATGCTCCTCCTGCTTCTACTTCATGAGTTTGGGGATAATGTCTCATTATTATCTAAGTCACTTCTGTGTGGAATCTTGTTCCCCTAGTGTTTTAGGTAAGAAATAAACGTAAGTCATATATTATAATTCACATGGCTTTCTTCTGTTTGAAACAAGATTTCATTATGTAGACCAAACTGTCCTCAAACTCACAATCTTCCTTCCATGTACTGGGATTATAGGTGAACCCTGTCACACTTGGCTGACTTTTGTTGTTTTAGAATGTTTTCATATCTATGAAGAAATGGTAGACCTTAGTGAGAAATAGGTGGTGGGTCAGAGGGTAGAGAAATGGCTCAGTGTTTAAGAGTACTTGCTGCAGAGGACTTGGATTCAGTTCCCAGCACCCACATGTTGGTTTATAACTTTGTGTAACTCCATCCAGTACCAGGAGATCCTGATGTTTTCCTCTGACCGCACCTGGTATGCTACAGTACACATACCTATATACAAACAAAACACTCATATATGTAAAATAAATATTAAGAAAATTAACATTGTCTTCCTCATATTAACTTTATTCCCTTCCTGTTTCAATAATTACTGTATTTTTAAAAGTAGAAAATTGGGTTATGCAAGATGACTTAGTGGAAGCTGGGCAGTGGTGGCACACACCTTTCATCCCAGCACTCAGGAAGCAGAGGTAGGCAGATCTCTGTGAGTTCCAGCCCAGCCTGATCCACAGAGTGAGTTCTAGGACAGCCAGGGATACACAGAGAAACCCTGTCTCAGAAAAGAAAGAAAGAAAGAAAGAAAGAAAGAAAGAAAGAAAGAAAGAAAGAAAGAAAGAAAGAAAGAAAGAAGGGAGGGAGGGAGGGAGGGAGGGAGGGAGGGAGGGAGGGAGGGAGGGAGGGAGGGAGGGAGGGGTGACAGAGTGGGTCAAGGCACTTGCCACCAAACCTGACAAGCTGAGTTTAATCCCCATGATCCACATGGAGGAGGGAAAGAATCATTCACTCTTGTAGTTTGTACTCTTACCTTCATATACATACTAACTAAATAAGACAATTTTTAATTAAAAAAGCAAATTGTTTAGATTTTTAATTTGGTTATGAAACTAGTGATTTCTAACTATATAACTCCCTTTCCCCTACAGTGCTAGAGATTGAACCTAGAGCCTAATGCCAAGCTTCATCTGCACATACTAAACAAACACCCTACCACTAAACATTATCTCCAGATTTATACAGCTCTTCTTAAATGTGATGAAGAACTCTTTGAGAACTCAGTCTGCAGAGCTGTGCAGTTAGAGAAAGTCTCACCCACCGACTGTTCTGAAACAGTTCTGATGGCCGTCTTAGAGGCTAAGCATCCCCGTACTCAATCCTACACTCAACAGCACAGCTTCTGAGACAGTGGGACAGCCTCTGAGGTTCATGTAAGATATCACCACAATTTATTAGGATAGATTTCTAGAAAGATGTTTTACTTCCTAACAAAGTTTGGCACGTCCCCCTTAGACGGTCATTAAATAAACTATTTCCAGACAAACAAGATCATACTCTTTCCTAAGGGGTCTTAGACTTTAGATGTGACTATAATTTAATTGAATCACAGTCACCTTTGCTTTTATTGCTGCATAAGCCCAGAGTTTTAGATGCCAGACAGCTGTGCTACAGAGCCTGCCTGTAGTCCCAGATTCTGGGACCTTCCAAAATAGTGCATTCCACATCCAAGCAATGCCATCACTCACCACTCTCTAACCAGTCAGGACCCTTGCTCTTGAGTTCACTCGGATCCACATAATTTGATAAGATCCCTAAACACAAGAGAATAAGTCTTAGACTTTTGCTTTTAGAAACTAAAAGTGTTTCATTTTTATCATTTAATAATCTAAGTAGATGGCAGAATTAACCTTTTGTTAATAAAGCATATTCAAAACAATAAATTCCAACCAGGCATTCTGGCTCATACCTGTGATCCCAACACTTGGGAAGCTCAGGCATGAGAACTGCCATGAATTCCAAGTTAGCCTTGAGGACAAAATGAAACTATCTCAAAAGCTAAGCAGAGCCTTGAGTGGTAGTATACACCTTTAATTCAGGAGTCAGAGGCAAGTGGATCTGTCTGCATTCAAGGCAAGCCTGGTCTACATATCAGTTTCAGAAGAGCCATGGCTACACAGTAAACCTGTTTCAAAAAATAAATAATTAAAATATTAAGGAACCAGAACCAGCAAGATAGCTTAAAGGGCTAATGTGCTTGCTCGTGAACCTATGTAGCCCTGGCTGGCAGGGAACTTTCAGTGATCTGCAGCCTCTGAGTTCAATTCGTAGAACCCACACAGTGGAGAGCTGATTCCCACAAGCTCTCTCACCGCCACATATCCACCACACCACATATATGCCATGTCACTTATATGCACACACAACAGTTTTATTTATTAATATTAATATTCCCAAGTGCCTTATATTTAGTTATCTGTCAATAACGTCATTCCTTCTTCCTTGAGAGTGTTTTCAAGGTCATCTACATAAAGATCATGCCTGATGCTACAAGTATGATTTGAAGTTCGTGGCTGGGGAGGTCAGGTCAGGTCCTAGCAGGGAAAATATTATTTTTGCTTTACTAGATGGATTATTGTAACCATCAAATTGTCTGATAGATACTTAGATTTATGCTCATAGATGAGTGTGCTTTGGCCAGAGAATAAGAAACTATTGGGTGTCAGCCCTAACTGAGACATCTGTCTACCTGCCCTGGGCTCAGGGAACACTGCAGAAGAGGGGGCTGAAGGAATGTATGAGTTGAAGGTGCAGGTGGAGTGTTGTAGAATGTCTTCTAGACATTGCACTCATGAGCTCACAATAGCTGTGATGGCTTGCATAAGACCTGCAAAACAATGGGCCCACTGACACTCTCACCAAAGACTTGAGTCCCTGCATGCTCTTGAGGGTTTCTAGTTACAAAGTTTCCTGGAGAAAGAGGTTTGTGAAGTCCTATACCTCCCCCAGGGTCTCCAGGCAGTTAATGGTTGCTGGAAGGGGTAGTGTGAAGGAAGAAGCATTTTTCTCAGTGGTAGTCACTTGCAAGTTTACCCAGGCTCCTGTGAATATCCCTTTACCCATGCGTCTATAGTAACCCTAATTAAATTTATTGAGTCACCAAAATAAAAGACATGAAAGTACAAGACAGACTGTTTGGGAAGAAGGGAACCAGTGGGAATGGCTGAAGGACAAGAGAGTTATGAGGTGAGTATGATTGCAATACATTCTATGTAAAGAAAAGACTAGGTTACTCAACACAACATGGGAAGGTATAGGATAAGGTAGCTACATAAATGAAAGGGTTTTCTTTTACCTATAAACAAGACAGCAGTTCTTCTGATGGGAAGTTTTGGGTCCTTGGAATACATTAGTGTTTGGTCTAGGATGTTTATTTTCCCTTTGCTTTTTTCGCCCTAAGATGATGGGAAGAGTATATAACAATAAAGTAGCAGGTGAGTACAGCATATCTGAATTACTGTAGTGAATGTCACAGTGACTTCTTTGCCATGATAGCAAGCCCCTGTAGAGCTAAGACCTCAGAATACCCACTGTGTCCATTACACCTTCAAAGTCACCCTGGCTTTCTCTGCACCTCTGTCTTCTCACCTCTAAATGCTACTGGAGCTTTAACTACCCTACCAGCTCTTCCTGCCTAGTCAACCCAGCTCTGAGTACTCTGTAGGCTTTTCTTGGCACATAGTATTTTCTGCTTGGAGTTTCTATTTTAGTTTCTTAAGTTTTCAATCTTCTTACTAGTTTTCAGGCTCTAAACTAAAGGTTTTAAAACTGAGTTGTCATGACCTGCTACACGGAAGATGTATTTTGCTCTCTGGGTGAATGTGTGCACCTTTCCAGGGCCTCTTGGAAGGACAAGCACTTCACAAACAGGAAGGGGAGACAAAAATTGTTTCTCATAGAGCTTACAATTTACATGGATAGCTTGCACTTTAACCCACTGGGAACAGCAAATGTCTTGTGGGAAATATTGTCATTAATGCATCAGTTATAAGCAATGGCTGAAGTTCACCCAGGAAAAAGACAGGCAAGGGTACTAGAGTGTGCTTCCCAGCTGTGCAAACTTGATAGGAAGAGACCATTCTGGGTTTTAGATATGTGGAAGATTCCTAGAAATAATCTAGGAGACTTCAATGTGGGATCCAGGTGGTTTTACTTCCATCAGTTTCTAGAAAACTATGTTTGGACCTTCTGAAGCTACCCTGGGTTTATAAATAGAAGATGCCATCTGGGTCTCAGGGCTAATGACATCCTGCCCTCCCACTATATCAAGCAAAGGGCTATAGATGTGAAGATAATGCATACTTATTTCAATTCAGCTCACATGGACATTTGTTGTTTAGACAGTCTCAGTATGTAGCTCTGGCTGTCCTGAAACAGCTTGGTTTGAACTTCAGAGATCCACCTGCCTCTGCCTCCTGAGTGCTGGGATTAAAGGTGTGCACAACCAGGCCTAGCCCAAGTAAAAATTTTTGACTAGATATTATCAGTCTGACCTTGAAATTTCTGATAAAATTAGTGGGGCTCTCTAGTTTATCAGTTATTTTGTTATTACTATTTTGAAACAAGGTCTTACTCTACAACTTAGCTTGTCCTCACACTCAGCCTGAGCCTCCTGACTCAGCCTCCTGAGAGATGTTATTACAGCAATGTGCCACCACACCTTGTATCACCAGCCTTTTGCATAAATGAAGAAATGTATTAGTAGTAAATTTGTTGCGAGTAAAATGGCCCAGTGGGTAAAAGTACTTGGCACGTAAGCCTGTGGACTCAAGTTTGATCCTGGGAACCCACATAACAAAAGCCAGATGAATAACTCCTGCATTCCTACAGTGAGATGGGAGATGGAGACGGGCAAGCACATCAGCAGAGACAAAAGAGACCCTGCCTCACAATGCGGAAGGCAAGAACTGACCCCTGGAAGTCGTTCACTGACCTCCACTTGCACACTGTGGCACACTCAATGTGTGTGCACATACACATAAAAAAAGAATTTTTAAAAGTGTACTTGTGGCTGACTGGGGCAACTATAGACAGAGAGCTATCTCTTGAACAGTTCATTGAAAGCAACTACTACTGTGAAAGGGTGGGTGGAAAATGTTTCCTGTATGCCATGTCTCCACTAAAAACAATCAGAAGAACAAAGCCAGTATTTCTCACATACAAAGAATTTGCAGACCCTTCTAACTTCATTTGGTTTGATGTACAAGGGATCTTTGCAGTATACTTCTCGGGGCAGCTTCCATTTCAGGAACTGGGCACATAGAGTTAGGACTCGTCTACTCTCCTGTGGGGGAAGAGAGTATAACAGTGTTGATCAGCATTTTCAAACATTCTTCAACTGAGGTAAATTTTCTTTAGTAAAACTGACACCAAAGTCTAATGTGAAAGGGCAAAAATTTCAGAATTACTCTGGGTGAGATAAGGATGCAGAAACCACTGGTCTCTGGAAAGTGACAACTAGTAATGTTGTACACAGCTAAGATACAGATTCTACAGCCCAGACTCTATACAGGATTCCATTCTCTAGCCATTGCTCTCAGAATGTCACTAAAGCACCATTCAACACTATCTCTGGTCCACTAGATATTTGGGCAGCAAATATTCTTTTAAGAACAGGTATGGTGGTGTATGTCTTTAATTATAACACTTAGAAGGCTAAGGCAAGTGGGGAGTTAGAGGCCAGCCTGGTCTACATAAAGAGTTCCAGGCCATCTGAAGCTACATAGTGAGACCTTGCCTCAAAACAAATGCAACAACAAAAAACAAACCTTTTGGGAATTGATAAGAATTAGTTCAGCTTATTTGTGTAGCAATTTGTAGATATGTAGTATCTAACCCGGGTACCCACACTAGGTTTTTATGCCCTTAAGAAATTCTCACATGCATGCAAACACTGTCTAAGTGTCCTGGAATAGAAGAATGGGATAAATTTTAGATTAAATGTTGCAATCCCACATGACACTGAAAACAAAGGAACTACAGCCTTATAATCAAAATACCATAAATACAATGTTAAGTAAATATGCTGAGATATTTATAGAAACACACAACATAAAGTTCAAAACCTGAAAAATAAATTCGGTGTAATGGCACACAATTATCATCCCATAACTTGGGAGGCAAAGCAAGAGGATAGCAAGTTCAAGGACAGGTTGGCCTTCATAGTGAGACAGTCTCAAACACATGCAGTTCTAGTACTTAGGAAGCAGAGGCAGGACAATCAAATCCATCTAGGAGCAAGCCTTGGCTACCTAGTGAGTTTGAAATTAGCTTGAACTACCAGAGACCCTATCCCAAAACAAAAAACACAAAAGAGAGGTGAGGGAAAGGAAAGAAAAGAGAGAAGGGGAGAAGTTACTTTAGAGATGATCAAATTCAGGATGACAGTTCTTTGGGGGCTTCAGTTGGGAATAGGTGTGTGATTTATTTGTTTCATTTCTTAGGGCATTGGTTCTGTCCTAACCCAGTTTAACACCCACCTCTCTGCTCAGATTCCTCTCTGAAGAGCTTGACTTAGCTAGAAGTTGTTCAAGTTTGTAGGAAAATAAACGCAGAGCCTTGGTGTCTCTAGGCCTTTTCTGGTTGCCAAGGGATGGCAGATTGGGGGTAGGTGTCAATGTACCATGCACCCGTTGAGCCCCAAAGACATGCTTCTCCACCACTTAGTTGACAAAGTCTGAGCTACCCTTTATTGAGGTTTGAAATGTTTCTAACTGATGGCTAAAGACCTGTACACCTTTTCACACAAGGTATCTTAAGTCCTGTTTCTATGCTTTTTCTTCCCTGAGACAGGGTCTCACTATGAGACAGGTCCTGGCTGGCCTGGAACTCAGTCTATAGACCAGGCTGGCCTCAAACTCATAGAGATCTGCTTGCATCAGCTCCCAAGTGCTGGGATTAAAGGTGTGCACCACAACCTCTGGCTGTTTCTAAGTTTTTAAGTTTGACTTTAATTTCTGTGTGGGGGAATACAAAGACAGCTCCAGAATTCTTCCCAAATCCTTGTGGTCTGAACTTGCCTCCCTGAAATGATAACTGGTGATCATGGACTGAGAAAGCTTATTCTGTGTGTGTGTGTATGGGGGGTGGGGTGTTACTGTACTAGGAGTTGAATCCAGGATCTCACATGTGATAGGCAAACACTGCCACTATTTCCAGGGCTTTCACTTTATTTTTATTTTAAAAATTTTACTTCTGTCTGTCTGTCTATCTATCTATCTATCTATCTATCTATCTATCTATCTATCTATCTATCTATCTACACGTGTGTTTGCAGGAATCAGTTCCTCTCTTTCTACCTGTGGGTTCCAGGAATCAAACTGAAGTTGTCAGGCCTGGCAGTGAGTACCTTTACCTACTGAGTCACCTTGTGAGCCTTACTCTTTTAAGTTATCCACACTGGCCTTGAACTTGAAAGACTCCTGCCTCAGTCTCCCAAGTAGCTAGAATTACAAATATATGCCATTATGCCTGGCCTGAACAGATACAATTCAAATGAAAAAACCCCAATTCTTCAGCAATTCTAAGCCCTTGGAAGGCTTAGGAGAAATAAAGTCTCCAGATGGTCCACAGAGGTTACTCTCTAACTTAACTCCAACACATTCCATGGCTCAAGGCCAAGGGGTAGTCCTTGAAAGAAAAGAACATGCCTGTCATTAACAGAGTTTTCCGTTAAACATTGTATTTTGGGCTAGGCTACACAGTGGTAACACACAGTTCTTCCCCACAAAGACCATATTTACTACACAGAAATAAAGAGTTCGATTTCCCACAGTTTACTCAGGGAGATGACTGAGATGTAGTTTTGTGCCGGAGGATGTAAGGAACAAGAATGTGACTCCTGAGTCTGTGCCCTGGAGGATATAAACACTATCTGCAGAGCTGGCTCTATACTCAGTCACTCACGGCTGAAAAGAAGCTGGCATTACCTTAGCTATGTCATCATTGTCATCCTGAGAAAACAGAAGTAGTGGAACCAGGCTTTCCAGGACGTGGCTCTCCACACACTTCTTATCTGTGTGCTTCACAGCCTTTACGGAGGCTCCAAAGAGAGTCATGGAGAAATGATGGATGCCATGTCTCATCTAAGAATGGAGGGTTCACAAGGAAACAACTCACTGAACATGCTCATACTAGCTTGTAAGAACTCCAGAGAGTCTTAATATGAAGCTTTCCAGCTGCATATAGTTTGGGGAAGAAATCAACTATATAAGGAGACAGCAAGACCTGTGTTTAATGCTCTTATTTCTTAACTGTATAAACAAGAAATAGGTAGTTCCACCTGTTGCTGGAAAAGCTTGTATCCAATACTGGTATTAATCACTGACAAAAGCTCTTTTGCTGAAATTCAAAATCCTAACTAGCATATACTGAGGATGTGGGTTAATGTGCATTATGTGTTTCTTTTAGCCAATCTTTGTGATTTTGGACAAATATTTGTCATTTTGACCCATTTTTTTTCTTGTGACCCATTTCTTACTGTTCCTTGTTTTATACAAAATATTTCCCCTTCCACAGAGCAAGGTAATGTCTTGATTAGTCTGTGTCTCAAATTTTTGAGGTCTTTTTTGGTTTTTTTTTTTTTTTTGAGGCAGGGTTTCTCTGTGTAGCCCTGGCCATCTTGGACCAAGATGGCCTCAAACTTCAAGATTTGCCTGCTTCTTCCTCCCTATTAAAGGCATGCACCAACACTACCCTCCTGCTATGTCACAAAATCTGAAAAACTAATAACATCAGTCCAGAAAAGCAGGACATCACAGATTATCTGGAAGTGTCTTGAGGGAGAAGATCTAAAAGGCCTCTATAAGTAAAACAAACAAACAAAAAAACACAAAACAAACAAGACATTCATTATGTAAGTAAAATAAAATGGCCTTATTATGGTCTCAAAATCTGCTAGCTGGTAGGTACCCATCTTCTAAGGGAGAATCTTTTCTTTCATTGTCTTACATCACCAAATAAGGAGCACAGGGTTTTCATCATGGTAGCCAAGGTGGTGGAGTCCAGTGTCTTGACAAGCTGCATGAGTGTCTGGATGGCCAACAAAACGATTCTCTCATCCGTCTCGTGCAAGCTATCTAAGATGCTGGGTATCACACTTTTGATGTCTTCTCTCTGTGTGTCCAAAAGCAGCCATGACTTTCTCTCCTGGTAGCTCATTATCTAATTCTAAATGGAGAGATCCCACACCCACTTAGGTAACCTAGTGCTTGTGGATTTCTGGTAACTCTGGTGGTAAAGTGGGCATAAAAACTCTCTCTTTACCATTGGCATGCCTGATATGTAGAAGAGGAATTGTCATGAATTGCTTCATAGAACAGAGGTGGGACTAGGTGGGGGAGGACCAGGGATAGGAATATACCCTTGGATTTATTTTAAGGAAAAGCACTCCCAACACACACACACACACACACACACACACACACACACACACACACACACACACACACACACACACTCACACACACACACACACACACACACACACACACACACACACACAAGTGGAATGACCAGCTCAGGTCAGAATGCGTTCTCCAGCATGGAAGTTATTCAAACAAAGGCTTGAAACCTCTATGTTAGGGCTTCAGCAGGGTTTGCCTGAGGATCCTTAAAAGCCCTCCCCATCCTAAACTCCTACAAGGATTTTAAAATGTGTGTATGTGTATACATATATACATAAGTGCAATAAACAAATGTTCATGCATCCAATCAGCCAGAGTTAGCATATACTAACATTTGTCATTTTTGTTCCATATGTGTATATATATATACATATATATATATATTTTATAAAATAATATTACATCTCAAGTGACAAGATTAAAGCTTCAGCATTACTTCTGAGCTGTCTTTCATTCTTTTCTTTTCTTTCTTGCTTTTGGTTTTTCAAGACGGGTTCTCTTTGTGTAGCCTTGGCTGTCCTGGAACTATGTCTGTACACCAGGCTAACCTCTAACTCACAGAGAGCCTCCTGCCTCTATCTCTGTAGTGCTGGGATTAAAAGCATGTGCTACCACAGCTCACTTTAGGCATAGTTTTTTTTTTTTTTTAATGAGATGTGTAAGACTTTCATCATGAATGACAGTGATTTCTGTCTTAGATGATAAATACCCTGGAATATCTAAGTACTCCCTCAAGGCAGGCAGCATGGTATAAGGCATCAATCGGGCAGCTGGATATTTTCTACTGTGTTGTCAAAATAAGTGCACTTCCCCCCACAAATTGCAAGCTTCAAAGCGTTATGAATATTTGTGACTTGGAGTTTTAAACTTATTTAATTTTAATAGTACCCACATAACTGTTAGGTATAAAATTAAAATGTATAGATGATGTACAGTGAAAAAGGTCTTCCTTCCATTCACTCCTGCCCCAACACTTCCTGAGTTTCTTGGGTATCTTTGGGGTTGTTCTATTTACATATCTATTTATTATTATGTATCTACTACCTATTTATTTTATCTAATACCAGTAAATCAGTGGTCAAAGGTCCTCTTACCATCTCTCGGTGTCTGACAAGATTGCATAGACCTCTCAGTGCAACAATCCTGAAGAGCTTATTCTCCTCATACAACCAGTCTTTCAGGCGGGCAGTGGAGTATAACCTGGGCAATCTCCTGGCCACTGGACTCTTTAAGAGCTGAAAGAAATGACCTCACATCTGTTTCCTTGAAGGGAGCCACCTTCCCACCAACTCCAAAGTATGCATTTTTTCTTTGAAATCACCAAGCTGCTGCAGACAGTACAGAGTGATGCTGGGAGCAGGAACACAAGGAATGCTGATACGGGGGAGAGGATAGGATTCCAAAAGGCTTGAATCTAAAAAGGAAGCATCTAGGGCATACACAGAATGCCTAAACCTAGTTGAATACAGCTTAGAATAGAGGTTCTACTGCCTTCTGGGCTTCCTGAATCCAGTACCTACAGAACTCTTACCTCCACAAAAAAACCTGCAGATGTGAGCTTGTGTTTCTCATTCCCTCGGTTAATCAAAGGGATTAACAAGTACATAGTCTTATATGCAAAGAGGTGACTTCTTTCCAGCAAGGCACTGTAAAACAGACCAACAGAAAACTCAGACATATGCCAACCCAGATGGCATTTTCGTGTCTTGGGCCCTCCAAAGTTTTTACCTTGCTTCAGGTATTCAGAAGGTCATGCCAGAACCAAGACTTTTAAAATGTTTTCTGGTTAATTTACAAATACTATAGCTAGGCATGATGGTGCAAACCTTTAATCCCAGCACTTGGGAGACAGAGACAGAAGGATCACTATGAGTTTGAGGCTAGCCTGGTCTAGAGAGAGTCCCAGGCCAGGGACACAGTGGGACCCTGCCTCAAAAAAACAAAAAACAAAACAAAAACCATTGTTATGGTTGTAGTTGCTGTGAGTTTTTAAAGGAGAAAATAAAACAATTCTACTTTCTGGAGAGAATGAATATATTAGAATAAGGAAGCCTTACTTGGCAAGGAGAGATACTCCCTGAAGATGGCATGCTCCCTTTAGAAGAGTCCATCCATCATTCTTTTCCATGATGTTGAATTCCTGCCAGCACAATGTTCTGAGGAGGAGAGTCTTTGTAGCTTGTATGGCGAAGCTAAATTGAGCAAAAACAAGCATGGATGAAAAAAATAGGACTACTAATCACTGGGATGGGCCAGTGGGTGTATCATTACCATTCCTTTCTAAAATGTTTAAAGATGCTTCATTCCCTAGTAACTGGAAAGACCTTCCACATAAATTCTCAGCATAAAGAGATTTAACTTGATTTTGTTTCTCAAGGAGTTTGGTAGATCTATGATTCAGCAACTGATTTGGGATGCTAAATGAATATCCATTGCATTTTTTAAAAGATTATTTTTATTTTGTGAGTATGAGTTAGCCTGCACATTTATGCACCACATGCAGTGCTCATGGAGGCCAGAAGAGAGGGTGTTAGATCCCCTAGAAATGGAGTCACAGACAATCATGAGCAGCCATGTAGATGCTGGAAACTGAACCTGGGTCCTCCACAAGGGCCCTTAACCTCTACACCAACTCTCCAGCCTGATCCATTGATTTTTTTTTTTTAACTGAAGTAAAATTTAAGGCTAGGGATTTGGCTCAGTTGGGAGAACGCCTGGCTAGCATGCTCTAAGCTCTGGGTTTGATCACCAACACTCCAGAAACCAGACATGGTAGTACATGTCTGGACCCCAGCATTTGGGAGCTAGGAGGTTCAGTAGTTCAAGGTCATCCTAAGCTACAAAGGGAGTTTGAGTCTGGCTTATAGGACATGAGACCCTGTTTCTAAAAGAGAAAGAAAAAGATACAATTTATATTTCCCCATAAAATTTACCAGCACAACATACAACATAACTTCTTTAATAGCCATCCCAGACATAGCTTCAAGAGCATGTTAGAGCTGGAAGGGTTCTTGGAGATAACTCATGGTCTAATCTCCTCAGTTTCAGAAAAGGAAACTAAGGTGCAGACCAGTGGATTGGTCCATGGCATGCAGCTCATTAAACAGATACATGAGAACTACACAGGGACATACTGACACTTAGCCTTGTCTTACCTTGTCCCATGGTATGGCATTTCCTTCCAAAAGATCTGTGTGTCAGCAGCACTAGAAATGTCTAGCAAGACCTTGTTGAGAAACTGAAAAGTATCTCCAAGCAATATACCAGAAATAAGGAATCATTTCATTGGATCAATCCAGTTTGGGAGGCTGGTTTGCTGGTTTTGTCTCTATTTGCTCTGTCAGGGAAGGGCTAGCACAATATCACACGTTATCTGCCAGGCACCTACACAGTGAAATTTAACATTGGTACCAAGAAGACTAAAGGCAGCAAATAAAAACCAGAGTGATTCCTGGGCTATGTTCACGCATAGTTAGGACCACATCTATCCTGTGTCTACTGCAGTGCCAAGGACTGTCTAAAAAGTGCACAGATCAATGAAATCACAGTGAGCAGTAAGTACCACAAAGGTGTGACCTCCATTGGTATTTCCTGTTCTGCATACAGGCCACTTGGGATGCTGACATCAGACATGGTGAGGCCAATGCTATGGTGAATCTGGATGAGCAGTGTCATCAAGAGCTGAGGAAAGAGTCGGAATGCAGCTGCTCGAAGTTTGTTTCCCATGAGCACTTCATAAAGGGCGTCTGTTACCTGTGGCAGAAAGGCACAGGCAAGACCTGAGTGCCTGTTGGTTCTAACCCTCTGAGGACAGCAAAGGTAATTGGTAGAAGGAACAGATGTAACAGGGAGAATAAGAGCAAAGTGACCATTAGAACAGCTCTGGGGCATGCTCAGAGTGGAGTACATGCTTATCAATAGTAGACCCTGGGTTCGATCCCTAGCACCACACACATTATACATATGCATTATACATGCACACACAGGTGTGTGTGTGTGTGTGTGTGTCTGTGTGTGTGTGTGTGTGTGTGTGTGTGTGTGTGTGTGTGTGTCCCATTAGCACACTTGACATCCAAAAATCGTAACTGGAAACTATTAGTATACTTGATTAGATGCAATTAAAAACAGTAAAACAAAACCACAATAAAATCTATAATAGATGACAAATAACAACTCAGAAAAGTATTTTTGTATCAGTGTGTTAATAAAATGCTCTCATCCTTCAGTAAGTAAGACAAAGGTAAAGGCTTGCTGCTCAAAGTGTGTCTGCTGCATCATCTGGGAGCTGGCTGGAAATGAGAATATCAAGTCCCTCCCACATCTCCTATATCACAAACTGCATTGTGTGGCTGAAATACTCATTTATTTAACCTAACATAAAACTACACTAACATAACATTTTAGATTTTTTTTTTTCTTGAGACAGAGTTTCTTTGTATAACAGCCCTGGCTCTCCTAGAACTTGCTTTGTAGACCAGGCTGTCCTCAAACTCACAAAGATCTGCCTGTCTCTGCCTCCTGAATGCTGGGATTAAAGGCCTGTGCTACCATAGCCCAGCTACAATTTAAAGTTTTTAAAAAGCATACATTCTTAAGATAAGAGAATAAAAGAGAAGATAACAGCAAATTAGAAATGCTGAAAGAAATCTGGAAGCTTAAAATACTATGACAATACTTGAGACTAGACAAAGAGGAATCTAAAAGCAGGAGACACGGTGAGAAGCGTAGCTGCCAGGAAGCTGGGTATGGAGGGAAACCTAGCATTTGGGAAGCTAGACTAGGAAGTTCAAAGTCAACTTTTGTTACTTGGCTACTTTGAGGCCAGCCTGAGCTGCCTGAGACCCTGTCTCAAAAAATAAAAGCATATATAGTGATAGGAAGCAGTCTCTGTATGCCCAAGGCCAGAGGTGTGCAGCAACCCTGGGTATTTCTGTACAGTTCAGCTGTGAACATAAGACTGCTTTATAAAGCATTGTTTTCAAAGGAAAATGTGGTGGGAAAACAACAAATACACACAGGCACAGGTATTTCTAGACATCTTATGAGGGAGATGGAACAGATTATAAGCTAAAATTGGTTTTCTTTTTTTGTATAAGTGTTAAGTTTTGTTGTTTCTCCTTTTGAAAACAAAATTGTTGCCCAGACTGGTCTCTAACTCTTGGGCTCAAATGATGCTCCTACCTCGGCCTTCTGAGTAGGTGTGATGACAGGCACACAGTACTGTATTGGTTTTAGATTTTTTTTTTTTAAATCCAAAGATTAAGTGGTAGAGACTATGTATGACCTGTAAGCCCTAAAATATACATGGCTTACAAGGCCTAAGACATTCGTTTAGATAGAAAGCTCTCTAATCCCCAATTAAAGGGGCCATTGTTTTCTATTTTGTATGTTATTATATTTTTAAACTTTTAAAATTACTTTATGTAGTTGTGTGTTGGTGGTACACGCCTTTGATCCCAGCAATCGGGAGGCAGATGCAGATGGAGCTCTGTGAGTTTGAGGACAGCCTAGTCTACAGAGCTAGTTCCAGGACAGGCTCCAAAGCAATACAGAGAAACCCTGTCTCAAAAAAAAAAAAAATGACTTTAGGTAGTTTTTAAAGGATAGAAATGATAGAAGTAGGCATGTTCATACTATATTATGCGCTATCATCCTGTTTGATACCTCCAGGTTAGAGCTAATGAGAAATGCACATAGATTTCCAGATGAACTTTAGAAATAAACTTAAAAATAAAACAAAAAGATTACTTTCTGGATAGGGTGAGTTATGGTGATATTTTGCTTACTCTATAACAAATAAAGCTCGCCTAAAGATCACAGTGCAGAGCTAGCCACACTAGTTAGCAATAGAAGACAGGCAGTGGCACACACCTATAATTCCAGCAATCAGGAGACAGAGGCAGACAGACAGATCCCTGTTAGTTCAAGGCCACACTGAGCTACATGAAATTGATTCAATCTAAAAGAGAAAAAGAGCTCAGACAAAGGTGATCCTAGCTAGCACTTGGGATCACTTGCCTTTAATCCCAACACTAGGGAGGTAGGGAGATGAGTGATATGGTGGGTGGGGGGAGGAACACAAGGCAGGAGGAGGCAGGAGCTCAGTGCAGTCTGAACAGCTGTCAGTCTGGAGCAGTTTGAGGATGCAGTCTGAGGAGGCAGTCTGAGGGCAGGATCACCCCTTTGGTCTGAGCATTGGTAGAGGCACGAACTCTAGTAGCTAGCCACTCTGCTTCTCTGGTCCTTCTGCTTTCACCCCCTGATAGCTGACTCTGAGTTTTTATTATTAAGACCAATTAGAATTCGTGCTACAGTGAGTCCTCCTCAAAGGGGAGTACCCTGTGCTGGCATGAGAGGGGCAGAGCAATGGCTTACAGCAACAGCCACGTAGGCCATCTTCTCCTGGGTGGGCACATCATGGCATTTCTGCAGCTTTCTCAGGAGCCTCCATAGGACCCAGGTTGTATTAGACAATTCTACCTCCAGGGTTCTCCACAGTTCAGCCAGATGCCTAGAAAGCCAGAAAGCAAGCATCATGAGAAGACTTATCCCAGGCCTCCCAGGATCACAACTTTCTTAGAGTCATGTTGGAATCCAACCTTCCTCTGCTCAGTTCTTCAGTACCAATTCACATAGTGCCTGACTGTGGCAGCCTGAGTTTTCACTGCCTGGCACTAACCTACTGCCACTCATAAACTACTCTTCAGGAAACGTACGGGTTCCTCTGCTTCTGTGCCACCCTTGACCATTCACCTTTGCCAAACAAACCATGGGCTTTGATTACCCCAGATGGTCTCACCACTTTCTGAAGTCAGAGGCCCTTTCTCCCTCTGTCCCTCCATCCCCCACCCCCGCCCTCGCCTGTCACCTCCCCTCAAGAGAAAGAAGGTCAAGTGGCATCTCTTCTGTCAAGCTTCCTGGTGCTTCCCCATGCTTCTCAGTGGAGTTTCCATCATGCCTGCATTGCTGCTTGGTGCAGGTCTCCTCAGTATTCCTACACTGGTCAGTACTCTGTGTGTGGGCCTCAGAAGGAAGGGAGCCTGTCTGGATTGGCACAATGCCAAGTCCACAGATGGCATTCAAAGACACCTCTACCCATCCCTGGTGGTCTATGGTTCTCATGTATGAAAAGGTCAACTCCTAAAAATTAACCTCTAATCCTACTTAGGTATTAGATCTTAAAGTAATATGTAGCAATGTCTCAAAAAGACTACAAAGTTGAAGTCACTGTAACGCCAGCCTGAGAAAAATAATGAAACTCAGTCTCAAAACAAAACTCTCTAGCAGTAATGCAAAGGCAGGGCCTGAGAGTTAGATAACACTGTGGAGTGTGGAAGACAGGAGACTGGGCCGTTTTCTTTCCTATAAAAACAAAAAGCAAAAAACAAAGGACAGGATCTTGCTCCAGCCTCCATTCTTGTTGTTTGTTCATTTTCCTTTTGCTTTTTCATTTCTGTCTTCTTGAATTACATTTATTGTATGAATTTGTATGTGTGGTTGGTGTTTTCCTTTTGGTTTTTGTTTCTGTCTTCTGGAATTACATTTGCTGTGTGTATTTGTATGTATGGTTGGTGTTTTCCTTTTGGTTTTTGTTTCTGTCTTCTTGAATTACATTTGCTGTGTGTATTTGTATGTATGGTTGGTGTTTTCCTTTGGTTTTTGTTTCTATCTTCTTGAATTACATTTGCTGTGTGTATTTGTATGGTTGGTGTTTTCCTTTGGCTTTTGTTTCTGTCTTCTTGAACCACATTTGCCTGTATTTGTATGTATGGTTGGTGTTTTCCTTTGGCTTTTGTTTCTGTCTTCTTGAACCACATTTGCGTGTATTTGTATGTGTGGTTGGTGTTTTCCTTTGGCTTTTGTTTCTGTCTTCTTGAACCACATTTGCGTGTATTTGTATGTATGGTTGGTGTTTTCCTTTGGCTTTTGTTTCTGTCTTCTTGAACCACATTTGCGTGTATTTGTATGTATGGTTGGTGTTTTCCTTTGGCTTTTGTTTCTGTCTTCTTGAACCACATTTGCGTGTATTTGTTTGTATGGTTGGTGTTTTCCTTTGGCTTTTGTTTCTGTCTTCTTGAACCACATTTGCGTGTATTTGTATGTGTGGGTGCTTGTGCAGCGCATGCACCTCTCCACATGCAGAGGTCAGAGGACAGTTTTCCAGGGTCAGTTCTCTCATTCCAGTTTGTAGTTCCTTGGACTCGAACTCAGGCCCTCAGATTTGGCAGTAAATGCCATTACCTGAAGAGAAATCTTACCAGCCCAAGGCTTCCTGTTTTATCCCAGTACTGGGGATGACAAGCACTCTATCATAAAATACATCCCCAAATCCTCACATTCTTGATAATTTTCAGAATCTATCTTGGCATCTTTGTATGCTACAAACTGAATTTTTTTTTAAGTGTAGACTCTGACTACCTGAATCACTCTGAATACTGAGACTCTCAGACACTGTCCCAACAATCCTTTTCTACCTTAGTAATCCTGCCTTTTTGTTTTTGTTTCCAGATAGCTTTCACTCTGTAGCTAAGACTGTCCTGGAAGGAACTAGGTAGACTAGGCTGGCTTCCGACTTACAGTGATCCTCCTGACTCAGCCTCCTGAGTGCTGAAACTACAGGTATGAGTCATCACACTGACCTCTAATTTAGTAATTCTAATCTGAGAATAAAACAAAGCAAGAAAATCCCAAGCAAGCCTGAAGGGAGGGAGGCTTGAATGTCATGTGAGACTCTGTAAAAGGCTCATGGCAGAGAAAGTAAGAATGTGCACTGTTTTCTGTGATTCGGAGGCAGTAAATAAAGTACTGTGAGAAGCAAAGCCTCAGAGACTTCTGGAATGTTCTACTTTGCTGTACATGCTAAGGACACTGGAAATTACAAAGCACACAGCTGATGGGGGATGTCCTTCTGTATATATGTTTCTCTTATTGGTTGTTGAATTAAACACTGATTGGCTAGTAGCCAGGCAGAAAGTATAGGCCAGGCTATGAGAGTTCTGGGGAGAGGAGGCAGAGAGAGGCCACCAAGGAGAGATGCCATGTAGAGACTGGGAAGATAGGGTGTACCAGGTATTCTCTGGTAAAATAAGGCCATGTAGAAGTACATAGATTAGTAGTTATGGGTTAATAATTAAGAGGGAGCTAGCTAGTAAGAAGCCCTAGCTTTTATAACAATTTATAAATTAATGTAAGTCTTTGTGTGCTTTATTTGGGAGCTAACTGGCTGTGGGACCAGGCTGGAAAGAAACTCCAGCTACACACAGCCAATGACTTTCAGGTTTTAGTATGAAACAAATATCTAGAGTTTATTTAAAATGTTGCATTGACAACATGGTTCAGCAGGCAAAAGAACCTGGCTACTGCCAAGCCTAAGCTTAAAGCCCAGGCCCAACATAGTAAATGAAGAGAACTAACTCCACTCCAGCCATGACTTTTCTGCACACACCTGAGCATGCGTGCATGAGCACGCACACACACACACACACACACACACACACATACACACACACACACAAAATGATAAAGTGTGTGTGTGTGTGTGTGTGTGTGTGTGTGTGTGTGTGTGTGTGTGTGTATGTGTGTAAAAGTTATGTGTGGTGGGGCACACCTTTAATCCCAGCACTTGGGACGTAGAGGCAGGTGGATTTTTGTGAGTTAAAGGCTAGCCTGATCTATATAGTATGATTCAGGAAAGCCAGGGCTTCATAGTGAAACCCTGCCCCAAAAAACTATAAAATAAAATAAATATATTTAAGAATTTCTAGATATGTGAAGCAGGAGGCCTGAGAAATCAAGGGCAGCTTTTCAGTGGTTCTCAACCTGTGGTCACAACCCTTGGGAACTGAATGACCCTGTCCTATGCCTAAGACCATAGGAAAACACAGGTATGTATATTATAATTCATAGCAGTAGCAAAATTATAGTTATGAAGTAACAATGAAAATAATTTTATGGTTGGGAGGGTCAACACAACATGAGGAACTATATTAAAGATTGAAGCATTAGGAAGGTTGAGAACCACCATTTTAGGAGATGAGACCCAGCTGGCAGAAAGTAGTCACAAGCTGTGTGATGGTGGCACATGCCTTTAATCCCAGAACTCAGGAGGCAGAGGCAGGTGGATCTCTGAGAGTTTGAGGCCAGCCTGGTCTACAGAATGAGTTCCAAGACAGCCAGGGTTGTTACACAGAGAAACCTGTCTTGAAAAAAGAAAAGAAAAGAAAAAAAGAAAGTAGATTACTAGTGGAAGAGCTTTGAAAGTTATAAGCACCCTGGTTCTGGCCTTGCTCTGTTTCCTGGTCCTCTACAATATGAACAATCCCTCTCTTCTCTGCCTCTGAAGACATCTAAGCCTCACCTTTCCTTCCATGCCTGTCCTGCCTTCTATACAGCTACACAATCTGTAATCTATCTTCACCACAGTCACAGACAAAAGGCACCTATCAAGTCATTCACATCTTCGATTATCTTTCTTTTAGACAGGGCCTCACAATGTTGTCCTGGCTGGCCTGGAACCTGCTATTTAACCATGCTGGTCTTAAGCTCACAGAGATCTACCTGTGCCAGCAACATGAAGTTCTTCAATGGCTTCTCCTGAGGTATAAAGTCCACTACCCTGAGCAATATATTGTTCTCTAACTTCTGGTCATTTAAAAAACATCTTAGTGTGGTATAGCTGTGCGCCTACCAAGACAGCCCAATTTTAGTACTTTAGTCCAGTTTTAGTCCATTTTTGCAGAAAGATCCCTTAATCCAATCACTCCCTTCTGCTCACCTGTCTGCCCAGCCTTTCTTAGACTTTCATGTAAGACTCTAAGACAGAGGAGCCATGGGAAGGATCAACGGCTTAAGAGCAATTGATTAGAGAAACATACAAAAGACTTTAAAAACCATATTAGCTTACACCGGAATGTATTTATTTCCTCCAGATGGGTAAGAGTCCTAGCATTTGACCTGGTAGTAAAGGGTCTGGTTCAGCATAGAGAACACCAGCACTATACAAGGACATTAATGAGAGGCATTCATACAAAAAGAGCAGTTTTTAAATAGGTTAAAGCAGAAAAATATTTTTTGAAATAAAACAGTTGCTCAGAATCACAATATAGGATCAGATTTTAAAATGAAATGCTGCCCCAGATAAAGGGGCAGGGTGTCTCTCCTCAAGTGTCACTGACTTCCCCATATGTAGCTCTTAGACTCTAAGACTTAGACCTACCACTGTAAGAACACTCAGCAAAACAAAAAAAGAAAAAAAAAAAAACAAAACAAAACAAAACAAAAAACCCAAAAACTTCTCTGTAGAACCCCATTCTTCCCTATGTATATTCTTAAACTTTCTTTTTTATGAATGCATGTATTTATTTGGGGCAAAATCATTCTTGAATGCATTCTGAAAATGAGGTGCCAACCTTATGGATTTCACCCCTAAATAACTTTCATACCTGTCTAGCTGCATCTATTTATTTACCTCTATGGCCTTAAACTCTCCATCCTCCTGCCTCAGCCTCCCAGTGCTGAGATTCCCAACATGCTGAGTATCCATATTCTCACCACGAGGGCGTCCTTCTACATACAGTATCACTTTACACATAGGCAAATCATACTAATAGAATCTAGTGGAACAAGATGGGGTTGCACGTACCTATAATCCCAACACTTGTGTGAGTTTTAGGGGGATCTTGTCTACACAGTGAGTTCCAGCCCAGCAAGGTCTACATAGTAAAATCACTATCTCAACTTTCACCACCTTCTAAAAAAAAAAAAAAAGTCAAGTACAGATGAAATTTTCAATTACAGCTTTTGCTTGGATCCAAGATCTCATCAAAGTCTTACACTATACTGGGTTTTACTGCTTCTTTGCGCCACCACCATTCCATTTTTCCTTTCTTTCTTTCCTTCTTTCTTTCTTTCTTTCTTTCTTTCTTTCTTTCTTTCTTTCTTCATATCTTTAGCTTTTTTGAAAATCAAGCCACTGTATCTTATCTCCTCTACAGGAGTCTCATTTGCAACCATGTTTCACTGTACTCAGAAATAGGTTGTGGGCCTAATTTAATACAGAAGTTGCACAAGGTTCTATTACCTGTCATATGGCACTGGATGACATAAAAGATGGCTGAGCACTATATCTGTATACTTAGGTCTGGAGATAAACAAACTCACAGTATTTATGATTTGTTGCCGGACAGTAGGCAGAGTGATTATTGATAACCGGGCACAGATAACGCCTATTATTTCTGGCACCTGAAGAGGAAAAAGACATCACTAAGACCTTAATCCTGTAAGACAATTATAGAGTCTTTGTAGCCATATCTGAGATGTGCTGGAGGGATAGAAGACAAAATGATTTTGATTTTGTACAGTTTAGTATGCTAAAGGTTCAATTCACTGCTAAAGCACTTCCCTAGTGTGTATGAGGACTAGTACTACAGAAATAATAATAAAACTTCCCAAACATCTCCAGAGTTGTAGCCTTTAATTCTAGTACTTGGGAAGCAGAGGTAGGTGAACCCTTGTGAATTTAAGGCCAGCCTGATCTACACAGTGAGTATAATGACAGCTAGTGCCATGTAGAGACCCTGTCTCAAAAAAAAAATATATATATATGTGTGTGTATGTATGTATGTATGTATGTATGTATGTATGTATGTATGTATAGTGTATATGAATGTATGTATAAAAAAATATTTGGAAGTTGGTGGAACTGTAGTTCAGTTGCAGAGTGCTTGCCTAGCATAGATGAGGACCCAGATTTGGTACCTGATTCTCAACAGTGTGGGATGTGGGGGTGGGAGGATGCAGTGGGGTGGACAGAATAGAAGGAAAGAAGTGCTGGAGTGCTGGGTGCAGCCTGGGGTAGAATGCTTGCTTGGCATGAGCAACGCCTTTGTTCCAATCCAGCACCACAGAAAGAAGGAAAAAAAAAAAAAACGGAGAAGTGGGTTTTGTTTCTCATGTATTTTTTTCTGATTTTTGATCAATGATAACACGGTGATTTTATAACAAAAATGTCATGCTATGACAGGTGAGCCCTTACCCACTGTCCTCTCTCGGGTCTTTTGGGAAGCAGAAGCCAGGGCTTTGGTCCAGTTCTCTCTCTGACTACTCGACCTGCCATAAAATGGCTGTGCTTACATCAGATGCCAGAAGCTGGCTGAAGGGTGGGCAGGGGATAAGTGAGGGAGAGCCAGGCGCCAGTGGCACACATCTTTAATCCCAGCTCTCAGGAGGCAGAGGTAGGTGGGTCTCTGAGATTAAGGCCAGCCTGGCTTACAGAGTGAGCTGAAGACAGCCAGGGCTACACAGAGAACCCGTCTTAGGGGGGGAAAGCAAACAGACAAAAAGAAAGAGACATGAGGGAGAATATGCTGAGGGCTCGAAGAAAAGATTTTCTGCCTTCAATAAAGGGACTAAAAGGAAGGCATCATCTCTCTGGACTGCTTTATTCATCTGCTCATGAAGTCTCCACTGTGCCTGCCTCAAGGACAGGAAAGGGAAAAGATGGAAACCATGGTCTTGGCTGTCACTGTAAGTCAGTGAGCCCAGCATAGAAAATATACTATTTCCAGATTCCCTATACATATTTCAGAATGTATACTTATTGTAATCATTTGGTACAGTCCAATCACTTCTTTATAGTAAGAATATGTCAGATAAACATCTTAACAAATCTATCATCAAGACATACGATAATCAGTCCTTTGGAGAAGCGTCTCACTTTCTGTCTCTAAAGGCTCCTAAACCATCCATGAGACACCCGACTTCTCTCAGGTGTCCCAGCTGTAACTTTGCTGTTTTCTTTTTTATGATTTTTTTTTTACTTGTATGTGCATGGGTGTTTTGCCTGCATGTATGTCTGTGTGAGAATGTCAGAGACCCAGAAACTGGAGTTAGAGTCCCTGGTGAGCTACCATGTGGGTACTGGGAATTGAACCCAAGTCCTCTAGAAGAACAGTCTGTGCTCTTAACTGCTGAGCCATCTCTCTCTAGACCCACTATTTTTTGCTATTGTCATCTCTCTCTCTCTCTCTCTCTCTCTCTCTCTCTCTCTCTCTCTCTCCCTCTCTCTCTCTCTCTCTCTCTCTCTCTCTCTCTCTCTCTCTCTCTCTCTCTCTCTCTCTCTCTCTCTCTCTCTCTCTCTCTCTCTCTCTCTCTCTCTCTCTCTCTCTCTCCTCTCTCTCGTATGTTCCCCAAAGAATAAGATTTCCCCAGGAGATGCACTCTTACCTTCTCAAATCGGGCCTCTGCACTCCTCACCAAAGTTATCAACAACTCTCCTGCTGTCTTCTGGGTACTGGGATGGGGCAGGCTTTTCAGGCTGTCCAGTGTAGTCATTATAAACTGGCCAAGTTCTTGTGAATCAAGGAAAACTTCAAAGACCTGCAACAATTTAGGAAAAGTGAACTTTCAAGATACATGGTATGGGCTGAGAATGTAACTCAGTGTTTGTCAGTGTTTGCCTATGATGTGTGAGGCCCAGCACTCCAGCACTGAAGGAGGGAGATGGGAAAGGGGACAGAGAGAGGTTGCACTGTCTATTACTGGCTTATTATTTACTGGGTACTTACTATGTGACAGACATTTCATTTAGCTCTTATGACAATGGTGTCATCCTAGCGTGTATAGATTCCCACTGGACAGAAGAGGAAGCTGATACCTAGACTAGATTACCCAGTACTTTAGCCCTACAATAGTAAGATCTTTAAGTATCCTTTTTCTGTGTGTTCGTGTTCATATATGTATACACACACATGTGTGGGTATGAATGCATGGGGGTGGTGTGTATGTATAAGCCAGAGGTCTAGCTCAGTGTCTCCCTTTATCACGCTCCATCTTATTTTTTGAGGCAGGGTCTCGTACTAAATCTGGAGCTCACTGATTGTTCATTGAACCCTAGGGATCCTCCTGGATCTGTCTCCTTAGAGCTGCACTCAGCTTTTTTCTTTTTAAATGTGGCCATTGGGGATTGACCTCATGTCCTCACACTTGCACTGCAAGCACTTTGCTGAGCCATCCCTCAACCTTATAGATTTCCTTTGTTTACCCATATCCCTAACACACCTAACAGATGCATGTGTCTTCGTTGAGTAGTGAACAGTTACATTCAAAAGCCCATAGCTCATTGGTTCAACCATTCTCTCCTAAAGCTCCTCTATGTGAAGGGTTTAAATGGAGAGTATCTGGCATTCAGTGAGAGTTCACCAGATTGAGGTAAAATCACTGGCCTCTTCAGCAAGTTGACATAAAGCACTAAACTGAGCAAACAGGGCAATCAGTCTTGGTAGTATAAACCTTTATCTCTCAGCATGTGGGTGGCAGACAGGCAGATTGCTGTGAGTTCTACAACAATGTGGTCTGCACTGTGAGTACCAGTTCAGCCAGTGATACACAGTAAGACCAGACTCTGTCTTAAAAAAGAAAGGGAAAGAACAAGCTAGGTGGTGGATGCACACACCTTTAATCCCAGCACTTGAAAGGCAGAGGCAGGTGGATCTCTGTGAGTTTGAGGCCAGCCTGGTCTACAGAGTGAGTAACAGGACAGGCTCCAGAGCTACAGAGAAACCCTATCTCCAGAAAGAGAGAGAGAGAGAGAGAGAGAGAGAGAGAGAGAGAGAGAGAGAGAGAGAGAGAGAACAGAGAGACAGAGAGACAGAGAGACAGAGAGACAGAGACAGAGACAGACAGAGACAGAGAGAGACAGAGAGAGAGACCTGGTGTGTAAGGTCATGAACATGGTTCCTTTTCTGCAAACCCTGGATGTTTACAGAGCACATTCCCCAGGCAATCTCTGTGGTTGGTTTTATGAGAAACAAATAGAACTTTCCAATGTGATTTTTACCATCTCACATTTCCATGAACAAACAAGATGCCTGGCTGGCTTCTTCCCACCCTTGCTAGTGCTTGAAGCTGTCTGTCTGGATTCTTCTAAGACCTCTAATTACCTGGACAATTTTGAATGGGCAGCGGTAGAAGTGTTTGATGCTATAGTGTTCCAGCAGCTCCCTGCACTTTTTCAAAGTTTCTCTCAAGCTCTTTCCATTATCTCTGTCCTGCGTGATATCTAGGGAGAGAATGGGTCACTATTATGCTCTGTTCCACTTCTTTCTTACTCATTTCCCAAGTCTTTCTGATCTCCAATGTGTAGTCAATTCCTGCTTTTCCCTTGGATGCATTAATCTAATCTGCAGGCAGGTCTACCCTTTTCCTTGAAAAACAATACGCACAAAGAGCCAAAGGGAAATGAAAGTGTTTATTGTTGTTGTTTTGTTTTGTTTTGTTTTTTGTAAGAACAGAGATTTAGAGCCATCCGCTGAGTAGAAAAAAGGAAGGCTCCATAACACTGTCCCACTTGAAAGGAGTTGAAGGGCATCCTGTGACATTTCAATACTGCCCAAAGCTTGTTGATCACAGATCTTCCTCTTCCTGTCACCTAGACGTGCTGATTGTTGAGTTGCCTACCCTCCTCGGACTGCCTTGTTCCTATGTGTTTTGTTTTGTTATTGTTGTTTTGTTCTTTTGAGACAAGGCCTCTCTACATGGCCCTGGCTGTCCCGGAACTCACAATGTAGACCAGGCTGATCTCAAAGTCACAGAGATCCATCTTCCTTTGCCTCCTGAAAGCTGGAATTGAAGGTTTGTACCCCCACACTCGACTTGTTCTCTATGCTTTAATGTGACTTAATGTTGCTGGACAAGGCATTATAAATGTTGGCTGAGTCAGTTAAATTATTAAGTCTCAGGCTGTCCAAATATCCAGAAATGAACTCAAACTGGACTACAGGAGGATTCCCATCCATTAGGTAAAAGCCAGTATTCCTAGCAGGAGGTGGTGCAATGCCTTTGATCCCAGCACTCAGGAGGAAAAGGCAGGTGGATCTTTAAGTTTGAAGCCAGCCTGGTCTACATAGTGAGTTCCAGGACAGTCAGAACTACAAATTGAGACTCTGTATAAAAAAATAAAATAAAATAAAAAAGAAGCCACTTTTCCTTAGGAATTTGTGAAGCTAGTTCCATCTGCTAAAAGAAATAATGCCCTATACCTCTGGCAGAAAGGGCTTATGGCTGCCCATTGACATATACTGTGGCTGTATGTCAAAGCCCATAGTGACCCTCCAAACTCCTCAGTCCCTGTTCACCAATAATATACATTTCAAAGCCCATACTAGCCTCCATAGCCTTCCCTCCTCCCACACTAGCTTCCCCAGCCTTCCCTCCTCCCAGGTACCAGTCTGTTCTTTTGAAAAGGGTTGTTCCCCTGGCTTTTCTATCTCTTGCTGTCTCTCTTCCCTCACCTCTTGTTTTCTTGCTATTATTCGCCACTCTCTTGTTGTGTCCAGTCCATTTCTTGTTCTCTCTGCTTTGGACTCTTCTAGATGCCTCTGGACGTTCCCTCTCTTATTTACAATAAAAAGCTTACCCTGATAATGAAGAAGTCATGTCGGCAGTTTCTTTACTGTGCCCCCTTGCATACATTTGGTGCTGAAACCCTCAATAAAATAATCAGTTGCGTTCCTTGCCAAGATTTCTGTAAACATTGCTCATACTCAGAGCTGCCTTACATAGGGTGGCTGCTTTGGAAAGCAGAGCTTCCTCAGTTGCTAATGCAGTTCCCTCTGGCTGCCTTTCCTACTTTTTCTCCTGCTTGATTGCTCTTGAGTCTTCACACTATCTTCACAAAGCCTCTCTGAACTCCACAACTCATTTGACTCTTACTCATGTTTCTGTAATTCTCCTTCATATTACAGTGTTTCTTTGTTGACTCCTTGGGATACTATACTATCAGGGGCCTAGTCTGGTGTTGGTGGCACATGCCTTTAATCCCAGCACTAAGGAGGTAGAGGCAGGCGGATGGATGTCCATGAGTTCAAAGCCAGCCTGTTCTACAGAGCAAGTTCCAGGACAGGTTCCAAAGCAATACAGAGAAACCCTGTCTTAGAAAACAAACAAACAAACAAACAAAAGATTAGGGGCTTTGTACTCTAGTTACTATATCTCTTAGTGTTTCTATTGCTGTAATAAACACTGTGGCCAAAGCACAGTGTTGGGAAGGAAAGGGTTTATTTGCCTTATACTTCCAAATCCATCACTGAAGGAGGTCAGGGCAGGAACACATGCAGGGCAGGAACCTGGAGGCAAGAACTGATGTCGAGGCCACAGAGGAGTGCTGCTTACTGGCTTTCTCCTCATGGCTTGTCAGCCAGCTTTCTTATAAAATCCAGGACCACCAGCCTGGGGATAGGAACACCCATAATAGCCTGGGTACTCAGGTTTGCCCACAGTCCATTCTTATAGGGGCATTTTCTCAATTGATGTTCCCTCCTTTCAAATAACTCTAGCTTGTGTAAAGTTGACATAAAACTAGCCAGCATAAGATTGAATCCCAAATCAGCTCTAAATAAACAGTTATGGGATAAATAAAGCATAGAGGTCCAAATGATGGCAAGGACCTCTCCCATTTCTGACCAAACCAATCACTCCAATTTATTTCTATGACTACATGTCTAGTTATTCCACATCCATACAGATGGTGGGCACTGGGGGAGGGGTCTCAAGCCACTGTTATGGTTCCAATATTGAAGTCAGTGTCTTAGTGTTGTCTTGCTGTGAAGAGATATCATGACCAAAGTACCTCTTGTAAAGGAAGGCATTTAATTGTGGTCCTGTTTATAGTCTCAGGAGCTCAGCACATTATCATCATGGTAGGAAGCATGGAGGCAAACAGACATAGTTCAGGAGAAGTGGCTAAGAGCTATATCCTGATCCATATGCTTCAATAGACTGAACTTGGCAGGGGCTTGAAACCTCAAAGCCTAACCCCAGTGAGACACTTCTTCCACCCTCACCTGCTAAGGGACCTGCTATGCTCTCTCACGTGGTCCCTTACCCTGAGACCCCACTCCCTCGGGACCATCACCACCCCCCTCGTCTCCAGATTTAAACTATAACTGTAACAAAAGAACAACACCACCTACTCCAACTAATTCTTTTCAAATAGTGACACTGCCTGGGACTAAGTATGGTGGTCTGAAAGAACATGGCTCCAAAAGAGAGTGTGCCTTGTTGGAGGAGGCGTGGCCTTGTTGGAGGAGGCATGGCCTTGTTGGAGGAGGCGTGGCCTTGTTGGAGGAGGCGTGGCCTTGTTGGAGGAGGCGTGGCCTTGTTGGAGGAGGCGTGGCCTTGTTGGAGGAGGTGTGGCCTTGTTGGAGGAGGTGTGGCCTTGTTGGAGGAGGTGTGGTCTTGTTGGAGAAAGTGTGTTGCTGTAGAAGCAGACTTTAAAGTCTCATACATGCTCAAGCCATGACCAGTGAGACAGTTAACTTCCTGTTTCCTTTGGCTAAAGATATAAGGACTCTCAGTTCCAGCACCATATCTTCCTCCATGCTGCCCTGCATCTCACCATGATGATTAATAGACTAAAGCTCTGAACTGAGAGGGAGCCACCCCAATTAAATATTTTTCTTTGTAAGAATTGCCATGGTCATGGTGTCTCTTCACAGAAAAAAAAAAAAAAAAAAAAAAGAAAAAAAGGAAAAGAAAAAAAAAAAAGAAAAAGAAAAAAACCTTAACTAAGACAAAAATTGTATCAGGGACTGGGGTATTGCTATGATAGGCTAGATCATGTTTTTGTTTGGAGGAATTTGGACTTTGGTACCTTGGGTTAGGAAAGCAGTGGAATGCTTTAAGCATTGCTAAATGGGCCATACTAGTAGTAACATGGAGGACAATGGTATTAAACATGATTTGAACTGTGGGTGGCTGGCTCAAGATGTATTAGAGAAGAATTTTAGTATGTTGCCTGGAGATTATGCTTGTGTTATTTTGGTGAAGAACGTGGCTGCCTTTTGCCCTTGTCCAAAGAGTTTGTCTCAGGCCAAAGTGAAAAGTTTTGGATTAATTCCATTGGCAGAAGAAATATCAAAACAGCTTAGTATAGACTCTGTTGTGTGATTATTAGTGTTACTCTAATGAAGATTTGTAATGAAAAGGAGCAAGCTGAGCATAGTAAATTACAAAATGGAAAGAAAGAGAAAAGAAGCATCAGAAAGTGGAATGGAGCTAAATCCTGTTTTCAAGGAGATAAACAGATGAAGACGTGGAGTAAAGGGAGTGGTGACCTCAGGGCAAGATCCCACCCAGTTGAGTTTCCAACATGCTAAAAGGAATTAGAGGAAAGTTTAGAGCTAGGTATAGTAGTGCAAGCCTGTAATTCCAGCACTGGGAAGGCAGAGGCTAGCCAATGGTTGAGTTTGAGGCCAGCCTCAGCCTCCTCTGCAGAGCAAGTTCAAGAATAATCAAGCTTAGGCAGTGAAGATGACCATCAAAAACAGCAAGCTGTGAAGATGTAACTGAACAAAGGGGCCATGTTCCAGCCTCACCAAGCAGCAGAACTTGGAAGCTTCAGCCACATGGTAGCTCTGGCTTTAAGAGTCAAGGAGTGACTAAGGAAAGCTTCTAAGGCCAGACATTTGTAAGGGGAGTTCCTGGATGGAAGCTGTGAAGTTGAAGCCTAGATTGCCTTGGAGGCACCAAGTTGTTGGAGATGCTACAGCTGTGGGATACCTGCTGAGGAGAGCTGCCAACAGAGAGTTCAACCAGCTAAGAGGAAGACTATGTTGCAGTCTACAAAGCTGAACAGAGTTGGAGACCTTAAGAGTGTTTTAGCATATAGAGAGGTTGAGTTTGGAGTTTGCCCAGCTGGTTTTTGATCTTGCTTTTGTCCAGGATTTCCTCAATATACTCCCTTCCATGTGTTTTGCAATAGTAATGTACATTCCATGCCACTATATGTTGGAAGAATGTGATATGCTTTTTTTGATTTTTACAGGAGATTACAATTAAGGGATTATATGAATCTCAGAAGAAACTTTGAACTTTAGACTTAAGTAAGTTTGAGACTGTTACAGACTATGGGGCTTTTGAAGTTGGACTGAATGTACTTTGTATCATGCTAACGTTACAAGCTTATGGGGCCAGGGAGAAGAATGTGGTGGTTTGAAAGAAAATGGCTCCAAAAGAGAGTGGCACTATGAAGAGGTGTGGCCTTGTTGGAGTAGATGTGGTCTAGTTGGAGGAAGTTTGTCACTGTGGAGGCAGACTTTGGGGGTCTCTATGTTCAAGCCATGCCCAGTGACAGGTCACTTCCTGTTGCTTCTGGAGCAAGGTGGACTCTCAGCTTCAGCACCATGTGTGCCTGCATGATGCCTTGCCTCCCACCATGAAAATAATGGACTAAACCTCTGAACCGTAAGAGAGCCATCCCAATTACATGTTTTCCTTTATAAGAGTTGCCATGGTAATGGTTTCTCTTCACAGCAATAGAAACCCTAACTAAGATACCACAAATTCAAATAATATGAGCTTGTTGTGCCCCTTCTTATTCAATTCACCACACTTAGCATTGCTTCATCTCTGTGTATGAACTATGGACCTTTCTCTCTATGAATTGCTAAAGAAAATATTTCTAGAACATGGGACGGAGGAATAGAGGGAGGGATGGTGCCTATGGCTATGCTAGAATAGATTACACCTTTGCTCCAGAGTGTCTTACACTTCAGTTTCAGAGTGATATGAAGCAGGTAATGTGTTCCCTCTGCAGCCTCTTCAGCCACCTCTTTCAGTGGGTCACCACACAGCAGAGCCATCACAGCCACCAGATGTCCAAGCCTTTGGAACTGCAGTGGAAGCTAAGTGAGAAGGAAAGAAAAATGCTGTCAGAATATGGGGAACATTTTCACCTCAAACTGGAGTAGTTAAGGAGTCTGAAACTCAAGAGAGGTGATAGGGCCACAGACCCTTAAATCTCTGGAGGCTTATTGTTTCACATAGTTAGGGCAACCTAACCTATTCACCCATTCTAAAAATGAGGAGACTTTAGCAATAAAGATATTCATTCCAGCACTGGTTTAATTAATTGATTAACTAATCAATAAATTAATCTTTCAGGCAAAGGTTTCTCTGTGCAGTCCAATCATTTCTAGAACTCATCCAGCTGTTTTGAAAGATCAGATTTTGAAAATATTTGCCTAGTAATGGAAAAGGAAATTATGGTACAATCGTTCTATGAATATAACCACTAGAAATCAAGTACCTGGCCTAGAGGCATGGCTTAGTAGAATAGCATATGCCTATCCTTTCTAAGGACTGGATAGCATACAGAAACAAAACCCACCATGAAAACCAACAGTAAAACAAGAAATTTATGACACACTAAGCAAAGGAAAACTTTTCAAAGTGAGTACAGCACTAATTCTTAAAATATATTGAATAATGCTGGGCAGTGGTGGAGCACGCCTTTACTCCCAGCACTTAGGAGGCAGATCTCTGAGTCTGACACCAGCCTGGTCTACAGAGTCAGTGAATTCTAGGACAGTCAGGGCTACACACAGAGAAACCTTATTGGAAGATATTTTATTACACTGTGTAAGTATATGTCACTGAGATTGGTTTAATAAAAAAACTGAATGGTCAACAGCTAGGCAGGAGGTATAGGTAGGATTTCTAGGAGGGGAGAGGGAAGAAAGAGAAAGAGATGACAGGGACAGGCCAGAAACTAGCCAGCTAGCCATGAAGGAAGCAGGAAAGTGGGACACACAGAATGAAGGAAAGGTAAAAAGTCCCAAGGCAAAACATAGATAATAGAAACAGGGACAAGCCTAACCTAAAGCAGAGCATTTGTACTTAATAATGAGTTTCTCTGTCTTCATTTGGGAGTTGCTAGGTGGCCCAAAGAAAGTGCCAATTACAACTGGTATCCAACATGGGGCACACATTAACACATAGGGCCTGAGAAAGCTGTAAAAAGAAACCAGAAAACAAATACACTCTTTTAAGAGGCATTGCTATGCAGCAGAGAGCTTGAGCATGCTAAGTAAAAAACAGCAAGCTAAGTAGGAATGCCTGCCACAGTGTGGGCACCAACTTCCTGGAGCTGGGGCAGTTAAATGCAGCACTTGGTTAAATGCAGCTCAAAGTTAAATGCAGCTATTGGGTAGGCCCATGGGCTTGGCTCTCATGGACCAGAAGAAGGTGCAGACACAATCATCAGAGCTGCATGGCAGAGGCCCTAGCTACCAATTAGCAGTTTAAAGTTTGGTTCATGAAATCAGAAAATGCTATAGACACACAGTAAAATAGGTTCAGACTCAAAACACCTTTAAACAGGTTACAGTGTATATAGGTGCTTAAGAAAGAAAAAAAAATAGGTACAAACAAAGGAAAAAATAGTTTTAAAGTAATTAAGTAAAATCTTTAAAGAAAGAGTAAAGTAATATAAAAAGAATAAGCCATGTAAAGATGGGAAATACCCAGGAAGTCTGGATCCTGCACAGTGCTTTGTTGACTCTTTTGCATGCTGATGTGTAAACAGCAGCTTGTGAGAGACATGGGACTGAAAAAGGAACTGCTGAATTAAACTAGTCTAGATACTTCAGTGATGTCTCAACTTTAAAATGGAATTCAGAATATGTATTGTGTTGCAGGGGAGGCTATGCTTTTGTTCCCACAAGAAATGAAAGGCTGTAGATTTCTTCAAAATTAATTATTCAGTTGGGGAAGACCCCCTAAAAATATTGGCTACAGACATAAAGAAATAAACCTAGGAAAACTACATGACAGGTAGTTTTGACATGGGAACAGCTCTGAGACTGGATGAGACAAGATACATCTTGTTGGTTACAGAGTCCTCATGACTTATTATTATATGCCATCCTTTCATATGGGATGGGTAGAGGCTTTATATACAGTTCAAATATACTTATAAAATTGACTGATGTATTTTACCTGCTCAAACATAAAGCAAAAAAATCGTCTTTGGCTGGCTTGTGTACAACACAGAGTCCATACTTGTGTTAATAAAGATATGTATGTTATCTTTGACAGTTCGTGGGTTTTGAGAGCAAGGGAACCAGAAACCAATGAAAATGGGTGACCCAGCCTCTCAGAGTGGCTCTGTTGCAGTTTCCTCAGAATTCTGCATTTAGAACAACTTCAATGCTCCTAGCTGAGATGGTCCAGCCTGACAGACTATTTTAGCCAGGGCGTCCAATAAGCCTTGTACTTTTCCATTGCACAGAGACTGGACAACAAATGTTATAGCTAGTTTTCTTAGGACTTGACCATTATCTCAGTTTTCTCAGGGTGCCCTGGAGATACCATTACTACAAAACAACATGAAGCAGTCTAGAGAACACAATGCATAGATTTCCAAGAAGGGGGATGAGTTGTTTTTGGTTATTCGGTGGGTCATAGATGCTTGTAATCATTTAGAGTGAATATAGGAATATAGTATAAAAAAACAACTATTAATCTCAAATATTTTACATTGGTATGAATTTTTATATACTTATACAAATTTAAGGTTATTTCTGTTATACTGTATACAGATTTCTATGTTTGTTTAATATACTATGCCTATGCATTTAAAAATGTCATATAAGGTTCTAGGGCTTGAAAGCTATTATTATAAACTTTAGGATAACAAACTTGTAATCATGTTAGGTATGTCTTCAAAGTTAAACAGATATATTTTAGGTAGAGAGGTGATTTTCAAACTCTTCAGAGACCTATAGAATATGGCATTTAATATATTTAATAACCTAAGTCTTTTCATGACAGTGAGACACATTTGTCCCTGGCAGCACCAATCTACTTCATAAAAGGATGATGGGCATTGAAGAACCTCCATATGAAGTTTGTTTTCATTGTGGTAAAGTTAGCCACTTGGCAAAAAACTGCCCTTGTCTCGACTGCTGACAGTATACTGCACAAACCGGACAAGCAGGACACAAAGGAAAAGACTGCCGATATTTGCCAAGACAAGGTGGGACAGTCCTTCAAAATTCCTGCTTCACAGAAGAGTCTACCAGATATACTAGGCCTGTAGACCAAAGATGGATGCCTCAACATTGCAGAGCAACCTTGGGCGACAGTCCAGGCATACAGCTATTTCTGTCATTTCTATAGTTTTGGAAGTTGCTTGCTCTGCATTTCCAGTTTACTCAGGTAATATTACATCCTTTCAGGTCTCTGATGGTTTCTGTTTTGCTTGTTACTAAATTCAAAAATGAAACTTACAAAAGAGTTATAAAGTGTATAAAGTTGAAAGACATAAATTGTTGAGAGATAAATTGTTTATCTAAGAAAATGTTTCAAGGTTTAAAAAGGTATTTTAGTGTTGATAATACAAGTTATGATAAAAAGTAAATTAAGTTCAAAACCTTGGACTCACCAAGATAGGATAAATAATGGAGTATTTTCACTGAATTTGCCAAATACTAATGGGATAGATGTTGTAAATATAATTCTTACTTGATCATTATTTTATTACATGTATCTTTTATGTTAGAGTTAAAACCCTTTCCTTTGCATTCAAATAAAAAGGGGTAAATGTTGCAATATATTTGATTACACTGTGTAAAGATATGTCATTGTGATTGGTTTAATAAAAAGCTGAACAGCTAATAGCTAGGCAGGACTTCAGAGAGGGAACAAAGAGAAATAGACGCCAAGAAGACACCAAGGGTCAGCCAGATAGACACAGAGAAAGCAGAAAAGTAGGACATACAGAATGAAAAAAAAAAAAAAAAAGGTAAAATGTCCTGAGGCAAAACACAGATGAATAGAAACAGATTAAGTTATAAAATCTAGTGGGACAAGCATAAGCTAAAGCCACGCATTCCTAATTAACAATGAGTCTCTGTGTCTTTATTTGGGAGCTGGTTGGTGACCCAAATAAAATGTCAACTACAAAACCCTGTCTCAAAAAACCACTAACATTATCTATATGTATACATATATTAGTATATTACATATAGGCATACACACATGTGTGTATATATATAGAAATAGATAGATATTATATATAGATATCCTGCTTGTTACAAAAATTGGCAAGTATCTAAAAAAGTAGGAAAGAAAATGTAACATAATATAGTGGAGAAAATGAGAAAAAGTTTAAAATTAGGGGGAAAAAAAGAACAGCAACTATTTGGAGATCATGAAAAATGCATACCACTTTCTGCTTCAGATGACCACACAGCCAGTGCCAGAACACCTTGTGGCGAAGTCATGGGTATGCACAGAAAGTTAGAAACCACAGAGAGAAGCTCTTTCTATAGCTCTCTAGAAACTCAACACAGAAATGGTGCACTCATCAACATGTGATGGCCTGTTTTGAGGAAACTTGCCAGCACTCCATTTAGCTGAACCAGTGATTATTTTTCTCCTCTCTCCCCCTCCCTCTTCCTTCCTCCCCCTGGAATGCATCTGTGTATGTTTAGGTGCATGCACCACCCACGCGAGCACATGTGGAGGCCACAGCTTGACATGTAGTGTCTTCTAGCTCTCTTCACCTTATTTTGAGTCAGGATCTCTTACTGAATCTGGGTTTCACCACTTAAGTTAGACTAGATGGCTAGAGAGCACAAGAATCCTTCTGTCTGTGTCCCTAGTGGTGGCATTTCAGGCGCGTGCTAGCACACTTGGCATTTTCGTGAATGCTGGAGCTCCAAACACTTCACCCACTGAGCCATCTCTCCAGCCCCATCGGTGCTTCTGTTGTTGTTTGTTATGTTTTGTTTTGTTAACAAAATAAAGCAATCGTTGGAGAGATGGCTCAGTGGTTAAGAACACTGGCAGAGGGGCAGAGGGGCAGAGGTAGAGAGGCAGAGAGGCAGAGAGGCAGAGGCAGAGAGGCAGAGAGGCAGAGGGGCAGAGACAGAGAGGCAGAGGCAGAGAGGCAGAGAGGCAGAGACAGATCTCTGTGAGTTCGAGGCCAGCCTGGTCTACTGGTCTACACAGCTAGTTATAAATAATATATGTATATTATTTATAATCTTAATATTTTAGTCCCTCAGAATTTATTTAAGACATAAAAGCCACAGCCCAGCCCAGCATAGTGGCCCATGCCTTTAATCCCAGCACCCTAGGGGCAGAGAGGCAGGCTGAGTTTGATGCCAGGCTGGGTGTCATAATGAAATCTCTTTCAAACAATCAAACAAACACCATAAAAACTACTAGAGACTAGATTGGTGACTGATTACATCCTTAACATTTTTTTTTCTTTAAATTCCTTTAAAGAAAAATCCACACACTTTCCTACCCACCCAAATCTACAACTCTCTCCCAGAAAACAAATAGGCAACTAAAAACAAAAAAACCAAAAAAACTAGAAAAGGCAAAACAAACAAAAAACAGAAAAAGAACCCAAGAAAGACAATATAGAAACACATTTACTCACACAAAAATGCCACAAAAACACCAAATTGTAAAATATAATATGTAAGTAAAATAGCATCAAAAATGCTAGACATCCAGAGGATACATATGTGCTATAAGTCATTAAGCCACACACTTAGGTTGGGTGTCCTTTATTGACCATACGTTATACTTCAATGTAAGAAAAGCTATGGGCCCGAATAAGGACTCAAGTCATGGGCCTGAATAAGGACTCAATTCCACTGTGTCCCTCTCAGGCTCTGGTTTTACTTGCCTTTTCCTCCTGAGTCACTCTTCTGCAAGTAACTTAGCCTCGGGGCTCAAGACTGGTGATAAACATCTTTAGGACGAGGAACTAACCGCAGCCTCTGTGAGCTCTGCAGGACAGGAAGGAAGGAACTAAAACTAACCACAGCCTCGGTGAGCTCTGCAGGACAGGTCCCCTCACCTCCTCCTCTGCACACAGTTACCCTCAAGGTAAGTAAGGTTACAGCCTGGAGCAGGAGTGACTTTTTCATGGTAAGTGGACTGTTCCCTTTGGAGCGGTGGCAGCTTTTCCACAACCCCCTCGCAGAATGGACAGAGCCGAGACAGTGGGCACTCAGACATGCCCTGAGCAAGGTCACCTGCTGTCAGCATATACTCCCCTCCTATAGATTCCCCTTTCTATAGAACTTTAAAGTTCCCATCAACCCCTTAAAAGTTGAGTCACTGAGTCTGTTCTTTGCAACAATGGCTATGGTGGTTAGGGAGCCTTTGTCTTTCACTCCTCCCTTTGGTTGACACGAAGGATAGATGGATAACGCTAATCTAGCAGGTAGGGCCTTTTGCTAGACCATGGCAGACCTTCCACAGAAAGATTTTGTATTGTATAGCATTTGGGATTGGTTAATTTATGTATATAAAATTTTCAAAATAATGAAGTTTAAAATAAATTATAAGTTTACATACGGATTCTAAAGTTTAAAAACAAAAATGAAAAGCACAATAGAGCACACCACCCAACTTTTGCATACAAGTTCTAGATGCTCATATACCCAGTGGTACCAGGCTAAGCACCCCATACTCATAATCCTCTCTAGGAAAAAAAGAAAATGCTAAAGAAGATCCCAGGGCCACACATGCAGAGAGGGAGGGGAGAGAGAGAAGGGGAGAGGGGGGAGAGGGAGAGAGGGAGGGAGGGAGAGAGAGAGGAGAGAGAGAGGAGAGAGAGGGGGGAGAGAGGGAGGGAGGGAGAGAGAGAGGAGAGAGAGAGGAGAGAGAGGAGAGAGAGAGGAGGGGGCAAGAGAGAGGAGGGGGGGAGAGAGAGAGAGAGGCGAGAGAGGGGGGAGATTGTTTGAAACATTCCTTTAATACACAGTGAATTAGAAATTGAAGAATTACAGGAATACCATGCTATTGCTGTCAGAATTGTAAAGCAGTCAGTGGCGCCCACAAGTTACTTGCTACAGGGGGAACTGGCTTCAGAGGTTACTAGAGTATAGAGAGCAGGAAATGCAGCTAAAGTTGAGATTGCATCTGCAGCCATGGGAGTCATCATTCGTGCTGGGGTGAGACACTATGGTGGTTGATTGGGGTCACTTATGCTCTGTAAGTAGGCTAGCTTGGTTCACTTTGCTCAGTCATTGGGGTTCTATCTGTGGGAGTAGATGCACCTTTACACCTGGCCAGAAAAGTTTACTCGATGTACAGATAGAGAAATGATGGGGAGTGAAGAAGCCCCAAAGACTACAAGACCTGCTCAGAAAAAGAGAGGCTGGTTTGCTGAAGGAAAAAGGAATAGGTCCAGAAGAGATGAGGATTCTTTTTAGAAGCTACGGCAGAGGATTGACAACAACCAAGAAGTGGAAGATGGAGAGAAATAAGAGGATTTAAAAAAGGGATCCTTGGTGAGAATAAACAGGCACAGGGGAAAAGGGAGCAAACTGTGTTAGATCCAAAAGAAACTCCAAAATGCAGTCCAAAAATCCAGAAATAGGCTCAACCTGAACCTGAAGGAGACTTCTGGCAGAGAAAAGCCAGCATTCCTCAGGGACTTGTGAAGCCAGTTCCTCTCTGAATGAAATGAGGATGTAACAGCTCCAAGGTAGGGTTGAGGAGGATTTTAGTGAGGATGTGGAGAGAACAGCCAGAGGCATCTGGAGGAGCCCTGATGGAAGTGGGCCATAGGGGCGGGGGCGGAGAGAGGAAGAGAAGAGAGGAGCAAGGGGACCAAGAGAGGAGCCAGAGAATGAAGGGCCAAAAGGATGGTTATATAGGAATAGGAAGCTTGGGAAGGGGAAAGGGAAGGGGAGCCCCTAGGGCTGGAGAAGCAGGTGGGGGCAGGATGAGAGTACTGGAGGCCAGAGAAGACACTTCGGTATGCGAACAGGCACCACAGAATCCATTTGTTTCTTTGCAACCTGACACCCTCTACCAAAAGGAGTCATTTCCCTTTTCTCTGGTAAAAGGGACTTATGGCTCCACCTGTGGGCATATCAAAGCTCATGGTGCCTCCAGGCTCCTTCAAAATCAAAGTAACTGTCACACATTTCAAAGTTCTAGCCTGTGCTGGCTAGTTTTATGTCAACTTGACACAAGCTAGAATTATCTGAAAGGCGGAAATAGCAATTGATAAAATGCCCCCATAAGATCTGGCCGTAGGGGGCTGGAGAGATGGCTCAGTGGTTAAGAGCACTAATTGCTCTTCCAGAGGACCCAGGTTCAATTCCCAGCACCCATATAGCAGCTCACAACTGTCTGTAACTCCAGGATCCAACACCTCACACAGACATACATGTAGGCAAAACACCAAAACACCAATGCACACAAAATAAAATTGTAAAGAGAAAGATCCAGCTGTAGGGCATTGTTGTAGTGATTCATGGGATAACTCAACCAGCTCATTATGGGTGGGGGCCACACCTACACTGCTGGTTCTAGTGGCCCTTCTGTACACATCATGTGGATGTCCTTCTGTACACTGTGAATATGTGTTGCTTTTAATGACTGATGAGTAAAGCTGTTTTTTGGTCAATGGCCAGGCAGAAAATCCAAACAGAGATATGGAGAGAAAGAAGGGGTAGTCAGGGAGATGCTGTTGTTCCCAGATTCTGAACCCCCAAATCACAGAGACCTGTTCCAATACAAAAGCAAAGAGTCTTTTATTGTTGTTGTTTAACAAGCTGTGTTAACTCAGGCCCTTCATTCGTCTGTCATGGCAGAAACTTATGGAGCAGTGTAAGGGAGTGTAGGGGTACACAACAGTCTCGGGATTGGTGAGCTTCTGGGCTTGGATGACCTGTCTTGTCTTGACTAGTCAACTGGTTGTTATGGCGGATAGGCCCTCCCCAGTGCAGTGCTATGCTCTGCTCGTCACTGTTGTGCACTTGTATCATAAAGCACACCCAGAGCCCTAAAGCACAGCCCCACTGGCTAAATTCTGATTGGTTCCTTGAACGAGGAGGGTATCTGACTGACTTCCTAGTGACTAGGGCAGTAGGGACAAGGTCAGACATGAGCTGAGTCAGAGGCCTACATGTCTTTTCAGCAGCCTGTCATAGTGCTAAAGCAGGGGCTAATCCCTTCAAAGCCATGTAGCTGCAAAAGGAATTAGATGCCAGAACATTACCTGTAAGCCACGGCCATGTGGTGATACACAGATTAGTAAAAAAAAAATTGAGTTAATTTAAATTTGAGAGCTAGTTAATAATATGCCTGAGCCATTGGCCAGACAATTATAATTAATATCAAGCCTCTGAGTGATTATTCAGGAACTGGTTGGCCGGAGAGAAATCTCCATGTATATGTCACCTCGTGGCTGTGATTTAACAGTAATGTTGTGGCATCTAACCCTTTTGGTGGCTACATGGCATCTCTCTGACCCAGCCTTCTTTCTCTCCACCTCTGTTTGGATTTCCTACTTGGCTCTATCCTGCCTGGCCATTGTCCAAAACAGCTTTATTTATCAACCAATAAAAGTAACACATATTCACCGGGCATTGGTGGCACACGCCTTTGATCCCAGCACTTGGAAGGCAGAGGCAGGCAGATCTCTGTGAGCTCGAGGCCAGCCTGGTCTACAGAGCTAGTTTCAGGACAGGCTCCAAAGCCACAGAGAAACCCTGTCTCAAAAAACAAAAACCAAAAAACAAACAAACAAAAAAAGCAACACATATTCACAGCAAACAGAAGGATGAAAATCTTCTCAGTCATTATGTTCATCCATGAAAAATGCAATTCCAACACTGGTGGGTATGACTGACTGTAGGAACACCTCCATTCACCCTGGCTGATAAAACTTCCTTCCAGGTTCTTACTTTGCCTTTAGTCTTTAAATTCTTTCTCTCATGGTGACAAGAAAGTAGGAACACAGGTACAAGTTTCTATCTGGTCTCTGTCTTTCAGATCCCCTCTCCTGCTTCAGCACAGGCAACGGCAATGTGATTCTCTTATTGATTAGTCTGAACTGGTCTGCTGGGCTTCATTTCATTTCTTTTCTTTCTTTTATTCTTTTTTTTTAAATATTTATTTTGGTTTTTTGAGACAGGGTTTCTTTGTGTAGTCCTGGCTGTCCTGGAACTCACTCTGTAGACCAGGCTGGCCTCTAACTACCAGAGATGAGCCTGCCTCTGCCCCCTAAGTGCTGGAACTAAATGCATGCCCTGGCACATCTAGCTTGACTTCATTTCTTCAAAGACAAACTACACAGAGCTCAGGCCAGTGTGAGCCTTTTAGACATTTTCAGATTATATTTATTCATTCACCTATTCAGAACCATTTACTGCATTGTATTTTAGCTGTCATGCTTAATAACAACGATACAAACATTAATAAATAGTATGTGCCCTCAAACTGAGAAGATTTTAGGATTGGATCAGACATGAAATAAGGCTGAGTACTGGGAAACTATACCAGAACCAGTGGGATACATGGCCCCAGCTGAGTTACAGAGGGAGAAAACAATGAAGGAATGCTCGCATGCTTCTTCCTTAACCACCCAAGGTTACTCACCTTCAGGCTGAGATAACAGGATAAGCATTTGAGGACTTGCGCCATGACGGCTGTAGCCCGTTGTCGCTCATGGTCTTTGTATGACTGTAACCAGGAGTCCATGTGCTATTAAAAAATAAGGATGGTCACATGGTCTGTCAGGAATATCTGAAGAAACACTTGTACTATGTTAAAAAGAACATGTGAAGCAAGAAAATCTACATTACTTCAATATCTAAAAATCATTCCTAATGTGTTCTGGGACAGAATATTTGTTTAACTATGTAAAGATGTATTGCTGTTTTACCTTGCCTACTAGGCACCCGATTGGCCTAATAAAAAGAGAACAGCCAATAGCTAGGCAGAAGAGGGTTCATCATTGGGGTTGGGGGGCAGAGAGAAAAGAGGAGCCAGTCAGCTAGCAGGGGACCAGCCACACAGCCACAGAAGCAGCAGGAAAACAGGATGGAGAGTATGTAGATGAGGTAAATGAGCCTTGGGGCAGCACATAGATGAAAAGAAATGGGTTAATTTAAGTTAAATAAAAACAGCTACAAACAAGCCTAAGCTAAGGCTGAGTATTCATAATTAATAAGTCTCTGTGTCATGATTTGGGGGCTGGTAGTTCAAGAAAGCCTGCTACACTAAATGATGAAGCAGTTTACATTAGAGGGGTTGGGCTGACAAGCAAAACACAAACCCCTGGCTCCTTCAAAGTGTGATTTCTAGACTTATCTCTTCATTGCAATACTTTAGTCTATTCTTTTGGCTGTTTTCAGCCCTTTCAAATCTGCATTAGAAAGAAATAATTAATGATATGCTCTTAAAGAACTAGAGATGGGGGGGGTGTTGCTGGAGACATGGTCAGCAGTTAAGAGCACTGACTGATCTTCCAGAAGACCCAGGTTCAATTCCTAGCACCAACATGGCAGCTTCAATTCCAGGGGATCTGGCATCTTCACAGACATGCAAGCAAAACCACCAATGCACATAAAATAAAAATAAATCTTTTTTTTTTTTTTTTTTTTAAGAACTAAAGACAGAAAAGTCCATCTACCTGAGCAGACAGGAAAGGATGCAGAGGGAAGATGAAGACTAAAAGCTGGAGCTCAAAAGAATCTACTTCAGCAGAAGAAAAGGTTGAATTAGCTGCCAGGACAGGAAAGTGCAAGTGCAGCCAGACCAGGGAAGAACCCAGAATGACTGTCATGTTGATGGACAAACAGAGAAGAGGGATAATTTAATGTCAGTGTTAGATATGGCAAGAATGAATGCCATCTATGCTCAGGTACACAGGGCTACTAACAACTGAAAGGGTTCTCTCTTCGTGGGGTGGTTGCATCTTAAAAAGAAGCAAGAGCAACATACTTGAATGGCAGTGGATGAATGTGATAACTAGATCCCAATTGATAAACAGCATATGCTGGATTGGTTAAAGGTGGAGGCAAGCAGTCATTTTCTGTGAATGAGTCCTACATGGCAGGAAGCTGCCTATTTGCTAATTTAGGAGATTGACTCAGGTTCTGGGCATTCACCAAATCATTCTCTGCTACAATAAAGAAGATCATAATAATGATTTAAGCCATTTCCTAGAGGCTATCTATTCAATATTCAGGGTAATAGTTGTCTTTGTGGGCAGTGAGGAAATCCAATTCTGTGGCAGAGGACTTGTGACCAATAAAAGGCAGTCAGAATTCAAATCCAGGCCTCTGCTTCAAAACTGATGGCTTGGGGAAGGGTGAGATGGCTCAGTGACTACAGATATTTTCTGCTAAGCATGACCATACTGGTTCAACCTTTGGAACCTGGGTGGTGGAAGCAGAGACCTGATGCCTGCAAGTTGTCCTCTGACCTCCACATGTGTGCCATGGCACAAGCACACTCACTCACACACACAAATTAAATGTTTGGGGGGGGGGAGGACAGTACGTTCAGCTACAGTGTTGCCTTATATAGCTTACTTCTTCTATATTTTTTCTTCCATTTTTACCAGTGCATAGAATTTTCCTTGGTCTTAGAATTTCTATTGCTGTGAAAAGACACAATGACCACAGCAATTCTTATAAAGAAAAATGTTTAATTGAGTAGAGTAGCTTACTGTTTCAGAGTTTTAGTTCATTATTATCATGGTAGGTCATGGAAGTGTACAGGCAGACATGGTGCTGGAGAAGGAGCTGAGAGTTCTACATCTTGCAGGCAACAGGAAGTGAACTGAGATACTGGGTATGGCTTGGCTTGATAATATAGGAGACCTCAAAGCCCACCTCCACAGTGACCCACTTCCTCCAACAAGGCCACACCCACTCCAACAAAGCCACACTTCCTAATATGCCACTCCCTTTGGGGGCCATTTTCTTTCAAACCATCACATCTGACATTTCATTTACCTTAAAAATGCTGTCAAAGTTTTCCAAATGTGGGTCTTTTACCACCAGGCTCTGCAGCATCACAGAGAAGGCCTGGAACGTCTGTCTGTAGAGACACTGAAAAGGTACAGAATCAGAAAGGCCCCTTCGGGCAAAGTCCCCAAGCACCATGCTCATCTGGCGATGCCCATAACTTTAAGGCTTTACTAAAGGCCAGAGCCAGAGTCAAAGCACCTGTGGGCAGTTTGTGGTATGAGATGAAAAGAAATAAAATACTTCAAATGAACATGGTAAAATTCCTGGGATTGGGGTTATGGACTACATCTGGGGAACTGTTGCAGAGGTCATCCAAATACCCTCAAAGCTGACTTGTGATTAATGTTCTGAAACAGGGAGCTATCTGAACCTTCCATAACTCCCTTACCAGCCTGCTCAGCAGCCAAGGAGGAAACTGACCCTTTCCTCAGCCTGGAACTCCTCTCTTCTACTTTCATTCCACCAACAAATGTCTACTTTCATAAAAAGACCCTGTGCCCCGAATCCCAGCACTCTCTCCTCCTCTCCTGCTCTGATTCTCTTCATAGCATTTGTACTTCTCGCCCGCAGACATACACTATCAGTGGTCTGTCTGTCTCTACATTAAAAGGCAGGCTGTCAGAGTGAAGCTGCACACTGCTCATCTCTTTGTGTCATGTTTAACACATGGTGGCACTTCAAGAAATGTCAGTAAAATGGAAAGAGGTAGGAATGTAGAAAAGGAGAGTAGGGGGACAATGGGGGGATGTTTATCAACACATAATAGTAGATGCACAAAAATCCTAACAATACAAAATTAAATTTTAAGTTTAAAAAATTAAACATTTAGCTGGGCTTTGGTGGTGCACACCTTTAGTTCCAACACTCAGGAGGCAGAGGCAGGCAGATCTCTGTGAATTCAAGACCAGCCTGGTCTACAGAGTGAGTTCCAGGACGGACTCCAAAGCTATACAGAGAAATCCTGTCTCAAAAAAAAAAAAAAAAGAAAGAAAGAAAGTAAGCATTTGTTGTGGTTTTGGAGGCACGACAAACCTATAATCACAACACTCAGGAGGATTGTGAGTTCAAGACCAGCCTGTCTATACAGAGAGATCTATCTCAAAAAATAAATGGAAACAGAAAGTTTGTAAAACACATGAGTGAATACTGCCACTTTATTATTATTATTATTATTATTATGTTGTTGTTGTTGTTGTTGTTGTTGTTGTTGTTTTATTTGAGACAGGGTCACACTTTGTAGCTCTGGCTGGCCTGGATCTTGCTATGTAGAACAGCAAGGCTGGCCTTGAACTCAAAGAGATCTGTCTGCATCTTTCTCCCCAACAGCCACCATGTCCAGCTTTCACTTTATTTTAAATCCAAATAAAGAAAGGAGGAGCAAAGGGAAAATGAAGGAACACATAACCAGACAAAAAGGAGAGAAAGCTGTATTTGATTATGTCCACCTGTCTTGACATTACTGGTTTTTAGTTGTTTTCAAACCATCAATTGGTCTCAAAAGGTGAAGAGCAGCTGCCCTGGGGACGAGAGGGCATCTCAAGCAAAAGGTGACTTACCTCTGAGTGGTTGGTCTGCTTTTTTGACACTGTGCTCAGCAGCCGGGTAGGGGTGATTATGGCAGGCAGAGAGATTATACTTTTGGTGATAAGACCAAGCAAGTCTTCTCGGTCTTCGGAGCCAAACAAGAGGTGCACATCTTTGTAACTAGGGAAAGACAGTGTGGGAGAATCTGACGTTAAACTGGTACCTCAGCTCCTAAAATAGTCAAGAGGACTGGGACACGGGCTGGCGCAGCACTCTGATGGAACGGACGGCTGCATGGAGGAGCCACACATTCTGAAGGACCTCATGAGAGGCTGGAGGAAGAGTGCTTCTGTCCACTCCCACCCCCGTCCCGGTGCAGTCAAGCCTGCAGCACCCTAATACAGTAATTCACAATTCCCCAAGTGTGCTCTGATGAATCTAAGTTGAGAGGGTTAAGGCTTTAGCTGGGTCATCTCAGTCTCCAAGGTACCCCTGTAAATCCCTTAGACCTTACATGTATGAAAATCACTTTCCCTTGAATATACTTTGGGTAGAACTAAACTCCGAAGAGATTCTGTTAAGGTCTCTGATGTGTAGACGGCAGCATTCAGGACATTCTAGCTTGCTTTTGATTGATGGAATAAAACACTGACCAAAAGCAACTTGGGGAAGAAAGAGTTATTTCATCCTATGATCAAGAGAAGCCAAGGCAAGAGCCTGGAGTCAGGACCAAGGAAGAACTGGCTTGCAATGGGCTCACAGTGGGCTACTTTTCTCACCTATCTAATAATGACACCTCTTACAGTGGTCTGGGCCCTCCTACACCTCATAGACAGGGCCATAGGGTTCCTTCTTCCCAGCTGTATCAAGCAGACAACTGCAAGTCAAGTTAAGGTTTCTATTGCAGTGAAGAGACACCATGACCATGGCAACTCTCCTCCCACCTCCCAGAGACAAGGTTTCTCTGTGCAGCTTTGAAGCCTGTCCTGGAAATAGCTCTTGTAGCCCAGGCTGGTCTCAAACCCACAGAGACCAGCCTGCCTCTGCCTTTCAAGTACTGGGATTAAAGGCATGTGCCACCAGAGACCATGGCAACTCTTGTAAAGAAAACATTTCATTGTGGTGGCTTGCTTACTGTTTCAGAAGTTCAGTTCCTTATCATCATGACAGGAGCATAGTGGTGGTGGTGGTGGCAGCGTGTAGACAGATGTGGTGCTGGAGCTGAGAGTGCTACTTCTTGTAGGCAACAGGAAGTCAACAAAAAATCACACTGAGGGAAATTTAAATAAAAGAGTCCTCTAAGCCCACCCCTGTGGTGACACACTTCTTCCAACAAGGCCATACTTTTTAATAATACCACTCCCTTTGGGGGCCATTTTCTTTCAAACCGCCACAACAACCAAGATTAGCCATCACATATGATATTATAGTTCTCAGAAAAGAATATGGATTTGGCTTTTACCTATTGTGGTAGTTTGAATGTAAGTGGTCCCCATAAACTCATAGGGAGGGACACTTTTGTTGGAGGATATGTGTCACTGTGGGAGTGGGCTTTGAGGTCTCCTATGCTCAAGATACCCAGTATCTCATTGTACTTCCTGTTGCCTGTAGGTCAAGATGTAAAACTCTCAGCTCCTTCTCCAGCACCATGTCTGCCTCCTGCCTGCTGTCTTGTTTCCTGCCATGACAATCATGGACTAAATCCCTGAACTGTACTTGAGCCACCCCAATTAAATGTTTTCCTTTAAGAGTTGCCATGGTCATAGTGTCTTTTCACAGCAATAGAAACCTTAAGACACTCATATAAACAGTTTTCAAAGGTTAAATATATGGGGCATTTTGAAAATTGCATGCATTTATTTAATGTGGGAGCCGTCAGGGAGACACACTTGCTACAGAGCCTGTATAGAAGTCAGAGAACAACTTGTGGGAGCTGGCTCTCTCCTTCTACTATATGGGTTCAAGGACCAACATCAGGTCATCATCCTTGATGGCAAGTGCCTCTACTCTCTGAGCCATCTCACCAGCCCTAAATATGGGGCATTTTAATGAGCTCTAGCAGCGTATGCCCCTGGACCAGAAACCAGGATGCATGTGTAAGGTGCATATGGGTGTCACCTGAGGTCAGTGATGGTGATGAAGAGTTCCTGGCGCACCATGCTGGATAGAGAGTGCAGAGGCTCCTCTTGTACCAGCATCTGCAGTGACAGGAAAAGAACTTTATCCATCTGGAAACACACCACTTCACAAGGCCAGTCACGGGAGATGTGAATGGTCCATCCAAATAACAGGAGGCCAGCTCTCAGCACCACAGGGCAGCAGCAGGACTGTGGAAGAGCTAATTTCTTCTCAGGAAACAGGCGGCAGGCTGTCCCTGGCCTCTTACTAGCTGCTTGCACTGACTCATGCTAGTGAGCCTCCCTGTGCCTCAGTTTCCTCACTTATAAAACGATACAGCAGCATTAAGTGAGCTAATTCGTAATTCCTGATAGCCCTTGATAATTGTGTCAGTTGTTGTCGTTATAACCTGTGATCATTTCTAGTTTAGGTATCCTAACTCCACTAAAAAGGATCTCCAGGGTCAGTCATGCTGGTTGGTTTTTACCTGTCAGCTTGACACAGCCTAGAACATCTGAGAAGGGATCTCAACAGAAGGATTGCTTTAATCAGCCTGGCCTTTGGTCATGTTTGGGAGGGATTGTCTGGACTGCTAGTTAACCCTGTGGGCAGTACCTGTCCTCAAGCTGGTAGTCCTGGGCTGTGTAAGAGAGAAGAGGTGGGTGAAAAGCAAATAAGCAGGGAGCATGGTGCATTCACCCACTCTGTCCTTCCTTCCTCCCTGCCTCCTTCCTTCCTCCTCCCCTCCCTCCTTCCTTCCTCTCCCCCCTTCCTTCCTTCCTCTCTCCCTCCCCCTCTCCTTCCCTTTCTCCTTCTTTCTTTCCTTCCTGATTTTTTTTTTTTTTTTTTTTTTGGTTTATCAAGACAGGGTTTCTCTGTGTAGTCCTGACTGCCCTAGAACTTACTCTGTAGATCAGGCTGGCCTCTGATCCACAGAGATCCACCTGCCTCTGCTGGGATTACAGGTGTGCACCACCGCTGCCTAGCTCATTCTCTTTCTTAACTGAGGATGTCATATGACTGACAGCTTGAGTTCCTGCCCTGACTCCCTCCATGATGGACTGTAACCTGGGATGAAGCCAAACAAACCCTTAACCCTTTCTTCCCTAAGTTGCTTTTGATCAGGTTTCCTTTTTTTCTCTCTTTCTTCTTTCTTTCTCTCTTTCTTTCTTTCTTTTTTTCCTTCATTCTTCCTTCCTTCCTTTTTTTAAAATATTGTTTATGTATTTATTTGGTTTATCGAGACAGAGCTTCTCTATAACTTTGAAGTCTGTCCTGGAACTAGCTCTGTAGACCAGGCTGGCCTTGAACTCAGAGATCCGCCTGCCTCTGCCTCCTGAGCACTTGGCTTAAAGGCATGCATGACCAACACCCAGCTTTATCGGGTTATTTTTCACTGCCACAGAAAGGAAACTGGAAGCATAGCTAATATCCTGAGGGTTTGTCCTGAAACAGGAACAACTTTCCAATTTACAAATTGACAGGGAAGCTGTGTTGCAGGTTGACAGACAGGGATCTCCACCAGAGCCATGCTGGTTTGTGAAGCTCCTCTATTCTGGTTGCTCTATGAAGATTCCCGTAACTACAGTAACTTGTGTCTCCAGATTCCGGTCTTCCCAACCCCATGGACCCCCAGTTATGGTCTTCAGGAAACATGTTTATCTATCCCTTACCTAATATTTCTTAGCTGAGTACTCACCAGTTACCCCAGCAACAACTGTGTACCTGCAGAAGGAAACTTTTCAATGCCTTTCCCCTACTTGCCTTTCTACCTATGACCACCCCAGCCTAGAAACACAAAGCAGGCTGGTTTTAGAGAGATCTCCTATGTGGGCTTCTGCCCCAAATAAAGGGGTTGCTCTTGTCCTTGTCTGTCTTTCTCAGACCCTACAGAAACAAGAGGAGTATTGGGGTCAGAGGCCCCTGGCTCTGCCATGCACTCATCCAGAGGCCCCTGGCTTGGATGCTTTGTTCCCTCTGCTGTAGAGGATCTGGAGTGGCTCTCAGGACTTCACATGAGGAGCTACTGTGGGTGTAACTTGACTGTGAATGTGGTGAAACCTCACTGGATTGTCCCCTTCCCTTTCCACATGAACTGCCCTGACCCATAGGGACGAGCATTTCACAGCCACATCTCTGCTGTGTCATTTTGTCCCCTTGGTCACAGTTGAATTATTCAGGAGAGACACCAAGGGCAATTAGATAACCTCAGGAACCTCTTGAACATTATTTCTGGATAGTCATTAACTTATACATTTTGTTTCAGGATCTCATGAGATCCAGGCTGGTCCCAAACTCACTATGTGGTCAAGGCTGGCCTTGAACTCATGATCCTCCTCCCTCTACCTAGGCATTACTGGCATGAATAGCCATGGCAATCTCTGGCTGATCTTCAGGGAGATTTTAGTATTTAGAAGCATGAGTCCTGTGAACAAAATAAAGAGAGGCACTTTTGGGAAGAGAGGAGATGGGGAATAATGGACAAATGTTCTGAGGAGTCCTGGAAAGTGGAGGGAAGGCCTCCTGGAGCATATGGCTGCCACAGCCTCTTCTCTCCCTTGGTGGGCTACCCTCCTGTCCTGGGGTCTGGGGAGAACCTATTGACTTTCCCATACAGCAGCTGCCTTTAGTGGAGTCCTCCTCCTCCAGTGTCCTCATGGAACTCAGCAGGCAGAGTGTGCTCAGAAGATGTTACCCAGATCTCTGAGCTTTCCTCTGGATTCAAACTGGGATCTGAATGGTGGCTTGCTGCTCTTCCTAGTTTCTAAAGGAACTCATCTATCTTCACAGTTTTACAGGCTGGAAAGGACACAGCATTCAAACTGTCTTCAGCTTTAACAGCCAGGGCTGTTCACATCATGTGTAGCTATCTCTCTCAAGGGGTCACAACTAAAATCGCAGCTACAACCTACCATTATCCTCTTCTAAAGAACATGTTCTCCTGGCTGTCAATCAACCTTTCCCAGGGTTCATGAAAAGATGACATGACTTTTTCCAACTTGTGCTCACATCCCACTCTCATCAATTCCAGCAGAGTCTTGGTGGTTACTCATTTCTGTAGGCATACACCTCACATATAGATCAACATGGCATGCTTTAGCTGAACCCTCAGGCCTAATTAACGCCTTCTGATTTCAATCTGTTTGGGCCATTTCTGTCAGAATTATCCTTTCTTAAATTTTTTTTTAAATTGTGTGTGTGTGTGTGTGTGTGTGTGTGTGTGTGTGTGTGTGTGTGTGTGTGTGTGTGTGTGTGTGTGTGTGTGTGTGTGTGTGTGTGTGTGTGTGTGTGTGTGTGTGTGTGTGTGTGTGGTATGTGTGTGTGTGTGGGGGGGTGTATGTGGTGTGTGTGTGTGTGTGTGTGTGTGTGTGTGTGTGTGTGTGTGTGTGAATACATGCTTTGTGTACAGTGCCCAAAGGCTAGAGGAAGGCATCTTTTCCACTAGACCTAGGTTATAAGTGACTGGCTGTCAGTGCTGGGAACTGAACTGGGTCCTCTGGAGGAAGGGCTTTGTCACTTGTTCCCAATTATGTTAGCCACTACAAGGATTCAGTGGCTAAACTGAATGGTCTTTGCCTAGAAGATACTTGTGAGGTAGGTGTCTCTGGGTAACTGTCCAGATCACAGTGTCACTGTCACCGCTTCTGCCTGAAAAGATCACCAGTAGCCTCACCACTATGTGAACCTGCCCAAGACTCATCTAGTTGATCAGGTGATAAACAGACCACATGTGAGAAGGAGCACTGTGGTAACAATGGAAGACATCCTCTCTGGGTGGAGGAAAAGCAAAGAAAAGGCAGGACGCTGGATCTGACATAAGGAAGGGAGGAACAGATGTGAAAAAAAGTGACTTCAACTTGCCAGATATGGTAGGAGGCCAGGACAGTTGGATCTCTGCGAGTTCCAGGCCAGGCTGCCATTATACTTAGACAAACATGTTCATGAATAGATTCTCAGAGTATACTTATCATGGAAATAATGTAAAAAATTGAAATCATATCATTAAAAAAATTAAAAAATGAGTTTGTCTCAAAGATCTCAATGAAAGTCAGGCGGATATTAAAACATCTGAGGTTTTGAGGTTTAGAAAGGCTAAACGATTTGACAAGTAGGCAGGGTTGTGTGTGTATGAGAAGCAGCCAAGTGTGTGACAGAAATTCATCCCTTCATACTCCTGTGCAGTCCATTACTTAGATAACTTCCTGTTGACCCACTCATCCGGGTCATTTTTAGGGCTTTGCTCTTCCATAAAGTGCTGTAGAATAATCCTTTTGTACACTGTAAACATGTGTTGCTCTCCTCATGGTTAATAAAAAGCTGATCGGCCCATGGCTAGGCTGGATTTTGGGGGCAGAGAGAATGCCTGCCTCTGCCTCCTGAGTGCTGGGATCACCAAGGCGTGTGCCACCACCTCCCCCGGCTACTTACATTTATTTTTAAGTAAATGTTAACAATAAATCTGTAAAGTAAACACAGCTATTCTTATTTTATCAATGAAGAAACTGAGACATTCGTTCATAATTTAAATACTTTCTGAAGTCACACAGCTATAAAGAGGCAGAGCTGATACTTGAACCCAAGCATTTGACAGACTTGCCCCAGACAATTGTTTAAATGTTTCAATTGCTGAAAACTTACATGCAATTCCTCCCTTTTTTGTCTTTCTTTTTATTTCCAAGGCGATTACATTTGAAAGGTGTCTCAAAGTATTTTCCCTTGTTGAGCAGCCACCGCTATGCAAAGATCTGATAACACGGGTGAAAACTCTGTGGCCAAGTCCAGAGTTCCAGCACCGCAGTAATCCCTGCCAAACCCACAGTACTCACGCTTAGGACATGCACTATTTCTGGTGTGTGACGGTGAATAAATGATTCTGTGGTTTCGTCATAAGGTAAAGTTTGGCTCAAGGAAGACAAAGATCGTAGGAACATCAACTTTTCAGGTTCACCCTGAATTTGTGGGGAAAATGATAAAAACACAATTATACATCATCTTATTTGATAAATATAATGCTTTCCAAAGTTTCTTGGAATGTTTTAAACGCATGACATCTTATTCAGTCCAGGGTTAGTCTCTACCCATAAGGAGTCCACAAAGTACAGAAGGACGGGATGCTCTTCCCTACCCCCTGCCTTGGCGGCGGCATCACGCCCTCCACCCCAGCACTAGGTGCTCCAGGCTTTCCCCACCTTCAGGCTTCACCACACTGCCCACCTACCCTCCATTGAGCTAAGAGATTAAGATTCCCAATCTAATTCTTCTGATGCCATTAAAGAGTCACCATTTCAAGTTCTTAAGGCTTCCTTTAAAAATGTAAATTCTGTTTGAATGAAGTCTTTCAACTGACATTCCATTTTTCTGATCAGAGAAGCGGTATCTACTTATCACAGAAGCTTTGAAGTGAAGCAGGAAGAGGAAAGTAGAGACTAACATTTCTTCCAGTCTTCCCCCTAGTTACAGATGGTGGAAACTCATACACTCTCCCTGGAGAGCAAGGAGAGACTTTGGCCTCCACCTGCCCAGAGTGCTGACCTCCTCAATTCATGTCTTGCCTTGACCAGAGGCAGTCACAAGTCCAGTCAGTTCACTCCATGATGCCCTTTCTTGCTTCTGGCCCTGTAAAACTCCTGCCTTCTCTACATTTCTTGCTAGAAATGCATATATTTTAAGAGTTGGGCTGTCCTTTTTGTCTTGAAACAGTTACCAGCCCGTCTATCACAGCATCTGAGGTAATCTCATATAATTACTTTCTTCTTTATCTATTCCTTTGTTAATGAAGGAGTGGGCTTTCTTTTGTTTTAATTCACTGCAGCAATCCAAACCCTTTATTAAACAAAAAAAAATTTTATAAAACTTTTAATATTAAACATAGAGAATAGTTCCAAATTTTAAAAATAAAAAGATTCACATCAAAAATGAATACCAACAAACTGACTTCTGGTGTACTGTTGTTACTATGAATTATCATTATGCATAAAATATATAATTTAAACAAATTTATAAACCAAGAATACTCATTTACCCTACAAGGAAAAATTGTTACCAGTATTCCAGAAGCCTCTCTCCTACCCTGTCCCAGAGCAGGCCTTAAAGGCTCTTTAGTATAATTTGACAACTTAAGATGATTATAGTTATAGGGCACAAGGTAATTTTTTGACTTTTTAAAGCATCATATAACAAAATGGACTTTCTGAAGAAAGTATATAGTTCTATGATTTTTGTTTTGTTTTGTTTTGTTTTTTTTACAAGACAGGGTATCTGTGAGGCTGTCCTGGAACTCACTCTGTAGACCAAGCTGTCCTCGAACTCACAGAAATATATCTGCCTCTACCTCCCAAGTGCTGGGATCAAAGGCATGTGCCACCAACTTGTGGCTTAGTTCTATGAATTTTAAGACATGCACATATATGTTATCATCGGGGTACAGAACAGTTTCATCACTCCTTAAGCTTCCTTCATGCTGTCATCCCTCTCTGGCCACGCCCTTCTCCATGCCCTCCTATGGTGGCCACTCATCTGTTTGCCATCACTGTTGTTCTGTCTTTTCTAATGTGTCCCATAACTGAAGGTATAACTCATACTGTCCCTATGATTGGCTTCTTTCACTGGTAATAATGCCATTGAGATGGAACTTGTGCGGCTCCAGTTATTAGCAGTTTACCCTTTTATTGATGAGTAGCAGTTAGCATTCTGTTTTATAGATGTGCTGTAGTCCGACACTTTCAATCTCCCCATACTACTTGTGTGTCTGGCATTCGGCCTTATAATAGTGGGTATATATTCATTTACTCCTTGTTGATTGGCTAAATGAAATGTAAAAGCCCCAAAGAAGGTGAAATTACTAGAATAAGTTGCTGTAGTAAATGCCTCTCATGAAAGCCCAGGCTGTTGCTTTTCTGTTGGTACACAGGCTGCACTTTAATCTGCTGCTGTTTTAGCCTCGAATCTGCAGTTACTGGCCTGATTCTCTGGCAGCAGCCTGGATGCTCTGGCTGCAGCCTGGCAGGAATTCTGTTCCCAAAGGCACTGACTATGTTGCTGTCACCAAATATAGCTTTTAATTAAATCTCTACTGTTCTACTTATCAAGAAGACTTGGGCTTCAAAAGCTGGGGTGAAAACCTGCCAGCTCAGAGACGTTGAGTGGCAACTAGTTTTTTCCTCTTTGCTCATGTCTCCTAAAGAGAGCGCCCTTCTGCTGCACCAAAAAAAAAAAAAAAAAGAATCTATGCTACACTAAGTCCCTTCTTACTACTTCCTGTGCATCTCTCTGTCATCTTACAGACACCCTATGACTCTCTATGATTTCTTTCTGTCAACTAGTTGCTAAGTAGGACTCCTGGCCCAAGGTTGATTTTATTTAATTAACACAAATGCAAACTCAGCGTTCACAATGTGATAGAATATCCCACAACACTAGATCAAGCAAACTACTCCACATTAGGGTGGGAAACTAGCTCTCAACAATGGAACACTGGCCCAGTAAACTGGCCAGTAATCAATAGTTACTCAGCTAAAACCTGTGTAGACTGTTTTGTAATTCTATTTGTTAGTAGGAACAGAAAATGCTAACATTGGTTATGTCAAGAGAGTGGGCTAGAGAAGATTAACCTTTGACTTTTATTAAGGCTTTTATTAAGACTTGTATTTATTTATAATCAATAAAGTATATAGAATATTTTTTATTAAAAAGAGTAAATTGGATTGCTCAAGACTGCCATTCGTACCTTTAGCTCACCATGTAACACCTCCTGGATGGACTGGACCAGCCTCTCAACACTGGCCTCACTGAGCGGTGCCTGGGGAGTCAGGGATCTGAGGTTATCTGAAAGGGACTCCTGAACGAGTTCAGGGATGTCAGGGATGTCCGAATCTAATAAAAAGAAAGATATGGGTGACACCTCTGTGGTGTGAAGTGGAGAGCACTGGCTTGGGGCTCACAGCTTCTCCTGCCTTTGGGACCAAGACCCCTCTCCCTGCAACTATCACTGTCTTTCTCAGCTGTAAAATCCGTGTTCTTAGAGCCTTCAGTCACAAGGACCTTTAGGACCTTTGGGCAGTAACAAGATGGTGAAGGTGTTAACTTTTCAAATCTCAAGTCTGAATGCCTTTGCCAACTGTTGACTGGAGTTCCTAGAACCTTCTCCAATAGTCTGAATTTGAATAAATAGTTGAAGTTTTTCAGAAGACCATTTTATTCTTAGGTCACAATCATCCCACAGATTTTTTTTTTCACAGAATTTCTAAAATTTCTTCCATCTTAATTCAGAGCACCAAATGGTGAAAGCTAACATTAAATGTTTACAGTCAACTTTCAACTTTAAACAGGGATTGGGGGGGTGTCTGCAGGGGAACCCACCCTGCTTCTGGTATGTCTCCCAGGAGCTGAAAATCTAGACATTTCCAACAACTGTACCAAAAAAGAAATGAACAGACTACACAAACCTACACAAACACCAAGAGAAGCTGTTCTGTCTCGGATGCAGATGAGAAGGCACAGAAGGATAGCAGCCTGTGAGGCCAGTTCCCAGAATTGCACCAGGGTTGCAGCCAGAATGCCCTCCGAGCAGTGAGTGAGGGCATAAAAAGTTTCCTGTCTATCTAAAGGAAAAAGCTGTGTTCACTCCATCTGAGGGCTCTGCTTGCTTTGTTTCCCGCTCTCTCTCCTGTGCGCCCTTCTCTTTGTTCACCCAGCTTACATACACATTCAGCAACAAACTTTAGGCAGTAAAAAAGGCTACAAAGGCTGTTTTCTCAGGGTTATGATGCATTCCTTAAGTAAAACAGTAAGGGGCGCCTGTGTAATAAACTTGTCAGCTACTGATTAGTAGGCATCTGCAAAAGGGTATATAGGCTTCCTTATCTCTTAAGGTTGCTTACAAGGGTTATAGCAGAGAACAATTGAGGGGTCTAAGGAAGAAATAAAGAAGTCATGTACTAGTCTACATTTTTTTAAAATTTATTTTTATTTTATGTGTATGGGTGTTTTGCCATGGGTGTCAGGTCCCATGGAACTGGTGTTGCAGACAGTTGTGAGCTGCCATATGGATGTTGGGAATTGAACCTCGTCCTCTGAAAGAACAGTCAGTACTCTTAACCACTCAGCCAGCCATCTTTCCAGCCCTAGTCTACATTTCTTAAGTGTCTTAAGCTGTATAGACTGACTTTGTGTGATTAACAAGGCATAAAGGTATGGTTGCATTTTCCCTCCCAAGAGTGCAGCTGCACGGCTGGGGGCCGTTTGTGAGTAGTGTCCTTGGCTACCCGTGGGGGTTGGCTGGAGCTTAAAGCAATGGGCTGGGGCGAATAGCGCTGAATGTCTCAGCATTTTCAAATGTGGCATTGAAAGCCCAAGCCCAGCCTCAGAGCACAAAGAGGGAATTTACAAATGGGAAGCTAGTAACTTTTTAATCAAGGCTGTGAGGCCAGGCCATTTTCCGTAGTCCTGGCCGTCTGTGATTGGCATAAAGCTGTTTCCCTCCAGACCTGGTTAATTGGTTAATTGCACACCCCTCCCCTGCCCGTTACCCACATAAATTTCAGTACTAAAAGATAGTTATCTGAGTATCTGAGTCTAGGATTCTGTGCTATAAACTGAGACTTTTGCAAAGCGTTAATTGCATAGGAAGTCTCTCCAGTTCTGCCGGTCAGTGCGTTATCAATTGCACCTGGCAAAGGAAGCTGGCTAGTGATTTAGGTCCCTGGTGTCTAAACGACTTTGATTCGACAAAGCAGACATCTGCACCACCGTCCTTGAGTATTACGTGTGAAAAGTCTAACTTGCAATGCGTGCACAGAAACACTAAGTCCCACTAACTGTATTTGACTGCCTTGTCAGCTAGCTAATGATGGAAAACAGGCTTTTAAGTTTCTCACCATTACATGGAACAAAGGCTAAACCATAAGGGAACATTTTATTCACCAGAAGTACACAGCAGAGGAGGAAGTTATCTTTCTGTCAATTTACAGGAACAACAGTGCCCAGCAGAGGAGGAACACACTGCCAACAGTGGTGGGAAGAATCCCATGGCTATTTTAGGGGGGGATCAGGTTGACACAAGAGAAATACAGACAGATGCAGACAGTATTTATAGTCGATGAACCCATAAACCTTGTTTATGAGTTTATCCTCCATCAGATAAAACTGTTCATCTGGTGGGTCGCCCTTATAAATGTCAGCTGTTGTCTACTGTGTGAAGACCCAACACAGAAGTTTGTCCTAAGCTATCTGAATCTGACCTTCTTGTCAGCAAACAAGTTTAATGATAAAACAAATGGCCTTATAGAACAAAGAATCAGCATTTCACAAATAACTGAAAATCAACAATAAACACTTTAAAAACTCAATTCAAGCCAGGCGTTGGTGGTGCACACCTTTAGTCCCAGCACTCAGGAGGCAGAAGCATGCATATCTCTGTGAGTTCAAGGCCAGTCTGGTCTATAAGAGTTAGTTCCAGGACAGGCTCCAAAGCAATAAAGAAAAACCCTGTCTCAAAAAAAAAAAAATCAAAAAACAAACTCCCTCAATTCAAAGAGCTGGTACACTTGAGTGCATGCACCAGTGCAGAGTATATCAGCACGGCTTCCGGAGGGGGGGGTAGGGGGGAGGGGGTGGGGAGCCAGGAGATACAAGACTAAGTGGAAAAGATTAAATGAATCCTCTGAGCATTTGCACATTTCAACCATACTTTTTATTCTCTTTGGGCTCTCGAATGCCACAGCTGGGAACCTCCTCCACTTCCTGTCATCTACTAACTAATTAAAGCCACATACTCCTTTACCTCTGGTCTTGGCACAGGTTGCTGGCTCTGCCTACATTTCCCCTTCTTCCCACACATTGTTACCTTTCTGCCTTGCTGCTTCCTACTCTTTTTCAGGTCTCAGCTCCAAAACTTTGGGATATCAAATACTCTGACCTCCTACACCCCATCACATGGATTACACTTAATTCCAGCTGTAAGAACTACACATGTGTCTGTAAGTACATGGTGCTGCTCTGTTTGCTGCTGTATCTCCAGGAGTTTGGTCATATTACGGCAAAGCAGGGCATTGATATGAGTGAGTGAATGGGATTCCCCAGGTTTTCCAGCTCCATCTCCATCTCCATCTCTCTAGGTCACTTTCCCCCTACTTATCCCAGGGGTTGCCCATATGAGGCTTCCCAAAACTGTTTGCTGACAACCGCCATTTAAAGCAGGGTTCTTGTCTCTGCCTCTTGTTAATTCTTCCACGTGCTTACTATACCTTGCAAATACTTTAGTTACTGTTGATCTTGGAAGATTTCTTTTCTGCATTGAGCAGATGGCAGGGACCATGGCGGTTGGTTAGAGTTACTATTGCAGACTCAGAATCTCATACTGTACTCAATTCCTGTTTGCTGAGTACATGAAGATAATTATTTTGCAGCCGATCTATGTCCCACCATCAACATGAAGACACCCCCACCTCCCCACCCCTGCTGTCAGCCACTCTGGCTTTTCCTTTCTCGAAGTGTGAAGCAGCATCTCTCAGGACCAAGCTTAGCTTCCTGTATGTCTAGACTAGTCCTATGTAAGCCAATCTTATTTTAAGGATTTAACATCATGAACTAATTTAATCATCAAAATCTAGCCAAGGGCTGGTCACCCAGCAATTATTCAATCAATGTCCTTTGACTGGATGTTTTCTTTGAGATTTATTTATTTTTATTTTATGTGTATACATCCTTGTCTGCATGTATACCTGTGCACCATATACATGCAATGCCTCAGAGGTCAAAACAGGACATTGGATCCCCTGAGACTGGAGAAACAGATGATATAAGCTACCATGTGGGTTCTGGGACTTGAACCCAGTGTTCTGCAAGAGTAACAGGTGCTGTTGTTGGTCTAGGATGTAGCTTGGTGGTAGAGCATTTGCCTAGCAGGATGAAGTCTTGGGTTTCAACTCCTTGTATGGAAAACAGGGCAAAATCCTTCTCCCCACTCACTTTTAAAAATACATATATATCCTCCCCCTGTTTCACCTGAAAATTCAGCATTAGTTCCGTCTTTATGAATTTCTTCTAAGTTGCTCAGCTGTAGATCTACACTTCCTGAGTCACTGTCAGAAGCACAAGGGATCACCACTTCTTCTGTACCAGCAACCCTAGGATGAAAGGGGGTCAATTAGTTACTCAGAAGTGCTGTCATAGCATTCTGTTTAATGCCATGTGTTCCTTCCTGAGAAAAGCATCATCATAATATAGATTGAGTAGCCTCTCCCCACCCTAGCCAGCTACTTTTCTTTCACAGTATTTGTTCATATGCTGTATGTCTATCAGACATCTTGTCCACAATGCATCTCTAACACCCAGAATAATGTCACTCTCTTGTGAGAAGGATGGATGGATGGATGGATGGATGGACGGATGGATGGATGGATGGATGGATACAGATTGCAGTAGAACAATCCCTCTACAACAGGCTTCAATCTCCCTTATCCTTGCTTCACATGTCTTTTTTATTCAGTAGTTCATAATACCTCCCAGTATAGCATTCAGGTATTGACTTATTCATGCTGGGGAAAGAACCTGGGCTCCATACATTAGCCCTATACCACACCCTAATTAACTGATTAGTTGGTTAACTTATATTCTTTGCAGCACTAGGGATTGAGCCAGAGCCTAGTATATTCTAGGTAGGAACTCTACCAATGAGCTACATCCCACATTCTAATTCAGTTATTTACAATGTTCAATGTCTAATCATTTCTTATGCTAAAATATAGGCTCCCTGCAGACAGGCTGCTATGGATATATTCCATCACACTAGAACAGTAACCTGTACATGGTAAGTATAGGCTTAGTGAATGACTACATAGAATGACATACCAAACAATAAACACAGGTTAATAATGAAAAAGCTAAGTTGCCAGCAAGTGTGTGTTGAGGTGGAAGCTTCTCCCCAGCCCCTGACATCCATACACCTAAGAGTCTGGGGTGTTATGGTGTAGGTCCCACCAAAGGTCCCTCCCCATCTCCCTCCAAACCCAAGCCCATCAAAGGATGGCCCCTCCCCCAGAGATGCTCAAGACCACTCCCACAGGGTTCTTAAACTGCCCGTCACCCCACCCCCAGAAACCAGACTGATGGTTTTTCCAGTCTCCATTTTCCTTTTCTCTGGGGTTGGAAGGCCATCCTGGAGCTTTGGATCCATTAAACGTGGGCTTTTCCTAATTCGGTCTGATTTGGTCTGATTTGTATTGTTTTATTAGCAGAGAGGCTTATTTGGGGTGTTGAAACTTTTCGGTGTGCTGGTGAACGTGGGTAATCCCAGCACTCTGGAGGACGAAATAGGAGAACTGCCATGAACTCCAGGTTGGCTTGGGCTACAAGTGAGACCTCTTCATTGCAAACAAATTAGAACAAAAAAAGACAAAACAAGGAAGTTGCTGAACAGTGAATGGTATAATGTGATTCAATTTATATTAAAATAATGCTTTTGTAAAAGTGATGTGTATATGCACATGTATTTGCATATATACCATAAACACACACAAATACTATAAAATGGAGAAAAACATGGACTTAAAGACAAATATCTATAAAGTGGAACTTTTGAGAGAAAAGCTTTTTTCTAAGCTGTCCATATTGCTTAAAATTTTAATATTGTCATGAATATTAAATGTTGAGAAAAGGAACTGGACGTGGTGGAGCACACCTTTAATCCCAGTGCTTGGGAGGCAGAGGCAGGAAGATCTCTGTGAATTCAAGGCCATACTGGTCTACGGAGTGAGTTCCAGGACAACCAGGGCTACAGAGAAACTCTGTCTTGAAAAAACAAACAAACAAACAAAAAACCAAAAGTGTTGCCAAAGACATGGGGCAAAAACAATCAATCAATCAAACAAACAAAAACCATAAACTGCACTTAGAAGTATAATTTGGTACAACTATTTTGGCAACAGGCAATCATTTTGCAGTACAGTTGAAATGTATACACACTATGACTCACTATTTTACACTTAGGGATATATTCTGGTAAAACTTATCCATGTCGGAAAAATACACAAGAATCTTCACAGAAGTGGTCATCATGATGAAAAAAGAAAAGAAAACAACAACAAAAACCCTTGAGACAGCTGATGTCATCACTAAAACAGATAAACTATGATATATTACAGTGATATGCTATATAACAAAAACATTGTACAAGTCCAGGTATACCTAACAATGATCACATGCTCAAACGCCCAAACAAGGTGGCTGACACCTGTAATCCCAACACTTGAGAACCTAAGACAGGAGTTTGAGGCAAGCCTGGGCCATATAGAAAGACTCCATTTCTTTAAAAAAAAGCAATTAAGTAAAAAAGTGATTTGAAAAAGTACTTTATTACTTCCAGTTAAATGATAATATACAAAACTAATGTGCTTTTTAAAGTTATGTCTATTTATTTTGTATATGTGTATGTGCAGGTAACTGTGTGCTATGGTGTGTGTGTGTGTGTGTGTGGTATGCGTAGGTCTGGAGACAAACTGGGGAACTTAGTTCTCTCTTTCTACCATGTGGGTTACAAGGATCAAACTCTCGGGCGATAAGCATCGGTGGCAAGTGCCTTAACCCACTGAGTCACTTTGCTGGACCTAAACTACTACTTGACATAAGTACAGTAAAACCCTGTTGCAGGAATTTGTTCATGTTGTCCTCTGACATTCAATGGAGTCAGGCATCGGTTCAAGAGGCGTGGTTCACATTCAGCTTGCTCAACTGGATCATGGAGTTTCCTGGTAGACTCCGACAAGAGAAAGAAAGCTCCTCCCGCCCCGCCCCCAACACCCGGTCGCCATCACCCCGTTTGCCTGCCCCCCCTCCCCGCCCTCTGTAAGTCTGCCTGGTTTTTTTGAGCTGGGAAGCGAATGTCGGCAGTATTTTCCAGTCATCTGAGATTACCTCAGGTTTTTAACTTCTTGTTTTGTTTGTTTTCCAAGACAGGGTTTCTCTGTGTAGCACGGGAAGTCCTGTAACTCACTATGTAGATCAGACTGGTGCTGGGATTAGGGGCATGTGCCACGACTGACCAGCTTCAGGCTTTTATCTTTAATATTTGTCTCCAAGCTTTATTTTATAATAAACGACAAAGACGTTGTTTTATCTGGTGTCCACGCAGGCATTATTAAATCAAGCAAAGGCGGAGTGATTCTCCCACACTAACCATTGCAACTGCAGTGGCCCCTCCCCTAGTGCCTTTCGCCCAGCCCCTCCTTGCCTGCTTTTCTGCCTTCTGCCCTGGCTCCTCACAGTTCATCCATGTGTCCCCCACTACCCTCCCAGGCTAATTCTGCTCAGAGCCCACAAGCACCGGGGTAGCAGCTAGTCCAGCTGCCTTACACCCTTGCTCCTAGCATGCTGATCCTGAGCTGCCGTGGCTCCGAGCCTACTCCACCTTCTGGTCGAACATCGTCACTACATCTGATTACTTTTACACAACTCCTTTTGAGAATGTAGAAATATGCACTATTCATAAGATACAAGCCTTAGAGAAAGTTGTTACTGTGGCTGGAGAGGTGGCTCAAATGTTAGGAGTACTGGCGTGCAGGCAGAACATTGTATACATAATAAATCTTAAAAAATATTTTTTAAAAGAAAAGGTTACTACTAATAATATACAAGCTTTACAAATACTAATGAAAATAATAAAAATGTGGCTGATAATATGCAAGCTTTAGAAATAATTAGTAATGAAAATGATAAAAATTTCACTGATAAAATATAAGCCTTGGGAAAAGTTACTAATAAAAATAATAAAAATATTCAGACAGAAGAATTTAGAGCAAGAACATATCTCACCAATATATTATGAAACTGAAGAGGCCCAAGGTTATCAAAAAACCAACTTTAATTTATCCAGTTACTATATAGGAACAACCACCAAATGACAGGTATCCCCAAGGCTATGGGAGAACTCACTGGAACACTATGGAAATGTTAGATTTGAGAAGATTTAAGGAAGCAATAGTTTCATATGACATGTGTTCACCTTTTGTAAGGGAGATGTTAAATTCACAGGCAACTAGCAACAGAATTATTCCACAAGACTGGAAATATTTGGTTACAGCAGTATTGGAAGCTGGCCCTCCAATACTGTCTGGTAGGAAGACAATGCTGGGGTCATGGAACAATGAAGTCGGGCTAGAGGTATTGAAATTTTCCAAGATCAACTCTCAGAGAAGGTGACTATGCAGCTTTGTAAAGACAGTCTATATATGACGAAGAAACCTTGGCTCTATGCTGTACAGCAGCTTTGAATGCTTAGGACAGAGTTGAAAAAGCTGGAAAGAGGACTGAGTCATTTACTAAAATTATACAAGGTCCAAAAGAAGCCTTCACTGATTTTTTTGTTTTTACAAAGATTGACTTCAGCTATAAATAGAATGATATCAGATCTAGAAGTTAGACAAATATTAATTGAATCTTTGGCTTCTGAAAATGCTAATTCACAACTGGGTGGTGGTGGCACATGCCTTTAATCCCAGCACTTGGGGGGAAGATGTGGTGATATATTGTTTATGATCTAATAAAGCTTGCGGATGAGAATACAAAGCTAGTCACAGCCATAGAAGCTGGGCAGTGGTGGCATACACCTTTAATCCCAGGACTCAGGAGATAGAGGCAGATGGATCCCTGTGAGTTCAAGGCTACCTAGGGCTACATGACAGTGAATCAGTCTAAAAGAGAAACAGAGTTCATGCCTTTAATCCCAGCTCTAGAGAGGTATATAAAACAGGAACAGGTAGTCAGTCTTGGGAAATTAGTCTCTAGCCATGTTGAGAACAGGATCCCTTCCCCAGCCTTGGTAGAGGTAAGAGCTCTCTGGTGACTTGGCTGCTTTGCTTTTCTGATGTTTACCTTGAACCCCAATATCTGTCTCTGGGTAAAAATTATTCATGTTATAGGCAGAGGTAGGCAGATCTCAGGGAGTTCAAGGCCAGCCTGGTCTACAAAGTGAGTTCCAGGACAGTCAGGAATATCACACAGAGAAACCCTGTCCAAAAAAAAAAAAAAGGAAAAGAAAATACTAATTCACAATGCAAAAGGGTAATCAGGCCTTTAAAGATGATATCATGCAATATGGATCCAAAATACAGTTGATGTTGAATCTTATACTCATGATGATACTTGGATAGGAGACATGATTTCGAAAAACTTTAAGAAAAATCAAAATGTCAGATGTTTTAATTGTGGTAAACAAGGCATTGTAGACAAGAAATTGTAGACAAGATTGTAGAAACTATGTGTTTTCTAGAGGTGATCCAAACAAGGCCCCAGCATTCTGGAATATTTGGAAGGTGTGGCAAAGGCTAATACTGGACTAATCAATGCAGATCAACAAGAGATAGGTGAGATAGCCCTTTGCCATCTGGAAATACCTTGAGGGGCCTCTCATGGGTACCCATGTCAATTTTGGTTCAATCATTCCCTTTGTCCATGGGGGAAACTCCTCCCTAGAGCAATTAAAGGACATGATTCCTGTTATTAAAAAAAAAAAAAAAATACTGCTCTGGATGACAGAACAGCTTCAGTAAGTAAGGCAAAATTTTCAGGAGAGACCATAAAACAAGTATTTTGGCAAACATCTATAAATGACCAAAGCTAAAGTATTGTATTTGACAATTTGGTTGACACAGCTGAGGATGTAACCATAATTTCACCAAAATTTTGGCATCCAGATTGACCTCTTCAGGAGGTAAATGTTCAGCTTCTAAGAATTGGAACTTTATCTGGGGTAAAACCAATTTCCAGGTGGGTGGAATTCATAGGGTCAGAAGGACATATGAGAAAATTAAAACCATATGTGGCTAACATAGCAATGAATTTATGGGACATAATTTGTTTCAGCAATGGAAAACACAGATTAACATTCCTCCAATCCAAGAAACAAACCGTAAAATAAAGAATGCTTCTGAGAGAAACATTAGAAGGTATTCTGAAGAGTGGTCACAGACTGTTGTAGTTGTACATTATCAGGACACAACAGCTGGTAAACTTATGAAGGTACCAACAGTCCTACCTTAAAATGGTTAACTGACAACACTGTCTGGGTGGAACAAAGGCCTTTGACATCAGAAAAATTACAGGCACTAGAATAGCTGGTACAGAAGCAGCTAAGTGCTCAACATATGAAAGAATCAACCAGTCCTCAGAATTCTCCTATATTTGTCATTAAAAAGAAGTCTGGAAAATGGAGACTGTTAACAGGTTTGAGAATCATAAATAAAATAATTCAACAAATGGGGTCCTTACAGCCTGGAAATCTCTTGCTTTCTCTATTATCTAAAAGATGATCTATAACTGCTTTTTTACTATAACTTTACAAGAACAAGTTAGAGATAATTCTGCCTTCACTGTGCCTACTTATAATAATTCTCAGCCCATAAAAGGAATTGACAGAAAGTTCTCTCACAGTAGATATTAAACAGCCCTACCTTCTGTCAATATATTGTACAATAGCCATTGGAAACAATTCATAAACAGTTTCCTCCATTTATAATACCATTATATCTGGGTGATATATTACTAGCTGATTCAAACATAGATACCTTAGAAAAAATGTTTGAAGAAGTAAAGAAGACATTGCCTTGCTGGGGATTACAAATTGCTCCTGAAAAAATACACAGAGGAGAGTCTACTAATTACATAGGATATAAGATCTTATGCACAAAGGTCAACCTTCAAAGCACAAATCAGTAGAGATCAATTGTGAACTCTCATAATTTTCAAAAATTGCTGGGAGATTTAACTGACTATGGCCCACAGTTGTATTAACAACTCAATAATTTAAGTAATTTATTTCAAAACTTTCAAGGTGATAGGGACGTCAGTAGTCTAAGGAAAGTATCAGCTGAAGCTAAGAGAGAATTGGCTTTGGTAGAAAAAGAACTGCAGGATGCACATATAAATCTCTTGGATCCAGAGCTTGGTTGTATCCTGTCATTCTGCCTTCTGCTCATTGTCCTACAGGAATTCTTATGCAGACAGAAGATAGTATTTTAAAATGGATGTTTTTGCCACACAGAGTTAAAAAAAAAAAATTAAAGACCTGTGTAGAAAAGTTTTCCAGATTGATTCTGAAAGGAAAATTGAGACTTCCTCAATTAACAGAAATAGACCCAACAGAAATTATAGTACCTTTTACTAATGTTGAAATTTCCTCATTATGGGGAGAAAAAGAACATTGGTAAAGAGCTTGCAGTAACTGTTCCAGAGAGACTAATAATAAATATCCCCAAAGCAAGTAACTTCTATTTATAAAAAGAACCCATTGGGTCCTTCTGCCCAGTGTATAAGGAAAGGCAGGTTGTAAGTCAGGAAATGTAAGTAATGTGACTCAAAGTCTTTATGATTCCATTCAAAAGTTAGAAATATATGCTAGTCTCATGGTATTATTAGATTTTCCAGAACCTCTTAATATAGTTACTGATTCACAATATGCAGAAATAGTTGATTTACATATTGAAACTGCTGAACTTATTCCCAATGATTCAGAATGAACTTCATTATTTACTCATTTATAGGAAACAGTGAGCAATAAAAATCATCCTTTATGTATAACACATTATCAGATCCCATACAGGCCTATCAGGCCCACTAGCAGAAGGTATTGATCAGCTATTGATAGCAAATGTGCTAGAAGCCTCAGAATTTCATAAGAAACATCATGTTAATAGCAAAGATTTAAATAAATAAATTATATGGAAAATGTCCTACTTGTTCCCTGTATAACCAAACTCCACTACCTGAAGGAAGTAATCCTAAGGTACTCAAAAGGAATGAAATTTGGTAAATGGATGTGTTCCATTTTGCAGCGTTTGGAAAATTAAAGTATGTGCATTGTACCATAGATACATACTTAGGATTTCAATGGGCAACTGCTTTGAGTTCTGTACAACTTTAGACTGACAATGCTCCAGCATGTCGCTAGTAAAATGAAACAGGATATAATATATATATATATATATATATATATATATATATATATCATAAATCATAATACAGGCATACCACATAAACTCACAGGACAGTTATAGAAAGATTTAATTGTACCTTAAAAGAAATGCTTAATAAACAGAAGGGAATAATAACGACCCCTAGAGACAGACTGCACAGTGCTTTATTTACTTTAAAATTTTAAATGCCAATGAAAAGAGAACAACTACTGAACTAAATCAGCCTGTATACTTTAAAGCTGTGTTACCTCAGAATGGAAACCAGAGTATATGTTACATTGAGGAAAAGATTTTGCTTTTGTTTCTACGGGGGAAGAAAAACTATGGATACCATCAAAATTGATAAAGATTTGATTCAAACATGAAGGACCACTTGATTAGGAGAGGCACTAGTTCATACAACATGGCAATTCAACCCGACAAAAAGGAAAACTCCCCAAAATTAAGGTTGGGACAGGGTTGTTTTTTGTTTTATGTTTCATCTTTCCAGAGGAATAAAAGCATCCAATTACAGAATCTGAAGACCTTTGAACTAATGAATCATCTGAAGAAGGGAGAATCATTTGGGGAAAAAAATCTCTCATGAAAAAGATCAGCTTTGGACTACAAACTGCTCAGGGCAATTCAAGACAGTTAAGATGGTCCAGTGTAACACGAAGAATAAAAGACCCCAGAGACATATATTGGGGCTTGGCTACTTTGCTTCTCTAATCTTCAGCTTGAAGCCTGAGCCCCAATATATGTCTCTGGGGTCTTTTATTCTTCGTGTTACACTGGACCATCTCCGGGTTTTTATTACTTAGGCTAATTAAGAACTCCAATTACAGTTTGGCGCCCATGTGACCAGAATATTAGCAGCAGGCTGGGGCAAGTCACCCCATGAGAGTCCCAATCTGACCCTGGGAAAGCCACCAGCTGCCGTGGGCTTGCTCAGTAAAGCCGGCTCCATCCAGCAGCAGTGGCTTACACTATCCCTAGAAGCTTTTTCTTTGAATTCGGTGGTTTGACCAGCTTTTATTTAGACTAAGGGACACACGCCCAGAACTCGAGACTTCCCAGAGCCGGCACATCCAATCCAGTCCATGGCTTCAGCCTGAAGTGCAAGTTCTCGGCTCTTGGTGCAGGGATTCAGATCGCCATGTCCGGATGCGTGATTGGCAACGAGTGCACACAGGTTGCTCCTTTTTTTTTTTTCATTTCTCTTTAACAAAAATCCATTAGGTTTTGTTTGTTAGAGTTTTTGTTTAGAATCCAAAGGTTGGACAACATTGGAAAAAGTTATACAGGCGCTTCAGTGTCCTTGGACTTGCTTTGGCGGTACACCTATGACACCTGCTGGCCAAACATCGTCATTGCAATTTAAGATTAAGCTTTTAAGAGGCAAAGACCACCTTCTGAAGATTTAATTTGAGGTAAATTATTAGGTATTTTTGCATTTTAAGCTAGTAAATAAATATTTTTTTTACAATTTATTAACTACAGCTACAACAATGGCGGATAATATTACTATCCAGGAATTTAAACATCTCTTTGCTTCTACTATAGATGGAATTTTAAAAGAAATATGTGTCCTACCTGGGATGTAGACACTCTTAACCATAATTGCTATTAGCTTAGTAATCCATATTATATCCTTAAAGATGATATCGTTTGATAATAGAGCTAAGAATGAGGAATTTATAGAAATGATACAAACTTTGCAAACTGGTAATGAGAGCTTAACAAAAAGGATTCATACAATTGAAAATAACAATCATAATTTGACAAACAGAATTCACAAAATGGAACATGGCAATGAACTCTTAAGAGAAAAAATGCAAAAAAAAAGAGAAAAAATTCATTCCATGTCTGAGTAATGCAAGCTTGCAGATAGAGCATTGTTTTTGGAAGGTAATCTGCATGCTACACATAATCTCTAAGGATGAGAATATTAAATCTCTGGAACCATATATAAATAATAAGAACAAGAAACTGACTGATTTAATAAAATTGTTGAACATTTTTTACAGTTCAGGAAGTTCAAACCTTTCAAAAAATGGTGCATAGATTTCAGACCATAAAAAACCTTCTTAAAATTGATACACTGGAAGTTAAGGCACAAACTAAAGAGGATAAAAAAAGATTCTAACATTACCAGTACCTTTAAGAGTCAGAGATGACTTACCAAGGGCCATATCATCATCATCTGTTATGATCTATCCTGTTACTATTATTCAAAGGCCAGCAAATGATGAACACCCAGAAGGATTTACAGCATGCAAATGGGAGCCTATACCTATAGAGACTTAAAAGGTATTAAGGAAGCAGTAGTTTCTTATGGCATGCATTCACCACTTAGTAAAGTCATGGGCTACAAGAAAAAGAATAACTTCAAATGACTGGCCTCAATTAGTCTCAGCTGTTAAGGAACTTTGGTCCACAGCTGCAGTGGAAGTCATATTGGAGGAAAGAGGCCAAGGCCCTTGAACATCAAGGCAAAAATCAAAGGTTTTGAGGCTTCCCCATATCAAATTCTTGGTGAGGGCTGTTAATGAACACATCTTGTCCCTATGCTGTACAGCATTCTTGAATGCTTGGGACAAGATTCAAGAAGCAGGGAAAAGAATTGAGTCATATACTAAGGTTATATAAGGCCCAAATGAACCCTTTAGTGACTTTTTTGCAAAGATTGACTAAAGGTGTACAAATAGGGGTAGCAGATACAGAAGCTAGATGGGCACTCATTGAATCGTTAGCTTTTAAAAATGCTAATTTAGAATGCAAAATGGTGCTTGGGCTCTCAAAGATCAGATTAGCGCCAACTGATGAATGGACCCTGCACTCAGCCAATGTTGACTCTTTTGATTATAACATTGAGGCTTGGGTATGAGGAGTGACTTCCAAAGGTATGAGGAGACATGAAAATACAAAGTATCTTACTTATGGTAGAATAGGCCATCTGAGAAGAAATTGTAGACAAGGCATCCCTAGAAATAATTCTTCTTTTGGAAAGAACCCAAATAGAAGGCCCCAAACTTCTGAATTATGTGGAAGATGAGGCAAAGGCCAACATAGGACCAATAAATGTCAACCAACAAAAGACAAACAAGGCAACCCTTACCACCAGGAAACTCCTTGGGGAGGGCCTCTTGAAGGCCCCCATGTCAAAATTAGTCCAGTCATTCCCTGTCACTGTGGGGGACAATCCTCCTCAGAACAATTAGGAAATCCAGTGCCTATAGTAAAAAATTATACTGTTCTGGAAGGTAGAATAGCTTTGGAGGATGAAAACTTATATTTCGGCGGACTTCTATAAGTGAGCAAAGACCAAAACTAAGAGTACATATAAATAATGATATGCTCGAAGGATTACTGGACACAGTTGTGGACATCACCATTATCACTCCCTCTTCAAGAGGTAGACGTTCAATTCTTAGGGACTGGAACCCTATCTCAGGTAAAATAAAGCCTGAAATGGGTTGAATGTATAGGACCAGGAGGATAAAGAGGAAGCCATATGTGGCTGATACAGCAATAAATCTATGGGGTCCTGATCTGTTGCAGAACTGGAATACCCAGATTAATATTCCTCCAGTATCAAAAAATGAACCATAAACCAACTCATGCTTACGGGGGGAAAAAAAACATTATAAAGCACTATATAAAACAGACACCAAACATCCAGGCTGTACAAAAAACAGAATAAAACAAGTGTCAAACTCATAGAGGTACTAAAAACCCTACCCTTAAAGTGGTTAGCTGACAATCCTGTCTGGGTGGGGCAATGGCCTATGACTTCAGAGAAGCTACAGGCTCTACAACAGCTGGTTCAGGAGCAGCTAAATGCTGGATATATTGAAGAACCTACTGGCCCTTGGAATTCTCCTGTATTTGTTATTAGAAAGAAATCAGAAAAATGGAGAATGCTCACAGACCTGAGAGCCATTAATAAAGTAATTCAGCCAATGGGCTATCTATAGCCAGGAACAGACAAAGAGAAACTCTGTCTCAAAAACCAAAAGCAAAAAACAAACAAAGGGAATCAGTGCTGCTGCATGCTTTTAATTCCAGCACTTGGGAGGCAGAGGCAGGCAGATCTCTGTTAGCCTGGTCTACAGAGCAAGTTCCTGTTCCTCTCTGCTTAAATCCTGTTTTCACCCAGCTATCTCACTTCCTGTCTGTCTATACAGACCTCTATGGTTAGCTAGTGACAAGCTCCATTCTCTGACCTTCAGACAGGCTTTATTTGTACAAGCAAGATATCACCACACACACCTAGACTGGAGAACAGCTAGATTCCCTGGGACTTGACCATTATCAGTTTCCTCAAGATCCTCCAAAGATGCCAGTGCCTCATGTCAACAGGAAACAGTCTAGATACCCACATTCCTAAAAGGTGGGGTGGATGGTTTTTGGTCATTCAGTGGGTTATGGATGTTTGTCATATTTAGATATATAGATGATCTTCAAACATTCCATTTAAAATGTTTTAATAACACAAGCTTTTTTTTTTTTTTTTTTTTTTTTTGACAATGAGACACATCTGCTCCTGGATCATGGAGTTCTCTAGCTTACCTGGACAAGAGAAAGAAAGGCCCCTGGAAGATGAGGTGGGCCAAAAGGTCTTTTTGAGGTGGGAAGCAAATTGTGGAGGTGTATTTCAAGGTCATTTAAGATTACCCCAGCTTTTTATCTTTAGTATTTGTCCCTGAGTTTTATTTTATAATAAACAGTAAATCACTTTAAAACCCTGAAGAGAGGCAAGGGGACACTTCATTCTGAAGGGCTAGCATCTCTTAGAGGGAAGGCAAAGGATGGCACCTATGTTAATAGAGAGAAGACGCCAGAGTTTCTTTCTCGAAAGTATGGCTGGTGCAGTTGCACATTGTAGCAGTTATTTTTCCTGCTGAGGTGACAAGAAACCTGACAAAGCAACTTCATAAAGGAAGGGTTTACTTTTGGCTCACAGTTTCAGGAGACAGTCCATCATAGCAGGAGGACATGGCAAAGGGAGGGCACAGCAACTGACCCCATGTGAATCAGGAAGCAGAGATTGATGAATGCTTGTGCCACCTCATTCAAATAAAGCCTTCTGGAAACACCCTCATAGACCAGTGTTTCCATGGTGAGTCTTCTTTTTTGTATTGGTTTTCAAGACTGGGTATAGTGATATGCAGTCCTGGCTATCCTGAAACTCACTCTGTAGACCAAGCTGGAACTGAATTCAGAGATCTGCCAACTTCTGCCTCCTGCGTACTGGGGTTAAAGTCATGAGCCACCACCACTGCCCAGATCCATGGTGATTTTTTTTTTCTAGACAGGGTTTGTCTGTGAAGCTTTGTAGACCAGCCTGGGGATTAAAGGTAAGTGCCACCACAGCTGGCTCCATGGTGATTTCTAATCCAGACAATCTGACAATGAAGATCAACCATCAGACACAGTTTTATTTTCCCCCTCATATTTCATAAAGAGTATCACATATATCACATAGCTCAATTCGGAGAAAATCTTAAAACCAATATTGTATGTATATGTTTCTTTAATTTTTTTTACTTACATAACTTTTTAAAGATTTAAATTTTTTGCTAGGTGGTGGTGGTGGTGGTGGTGCATGCCTTTAATCCCAGCACTCAGGAAGCAGAGGCAGGCAGATTTCTGTCAGTTCAAGGCCAGCCTGGTCTACAGAGGGAGTTCCAGGACAGCTAGAGCTATACAGAGAAACCCTGTGTTGAAAAAAATGTTTGTATGTATAAGTATTTTGCTTGCATATATGTCTGTGAACTATAAGCTTGTGTAATGCCAATAGAGGCCAGAAGAAGACACTGATCAATCACTTGGAACTAGAGTTACAGTTGGTTGTGAGCTGCCATGTAGATGTTGGAAATGGAACCAGAGTCCTCTGGAAGAGCAGCCACAATTCTTAACTGCTGAGTCATCTCTCCAACTTCTAAAGACTTTTTTTTTTTAATGTGTATGAAATTTTTGTCTGCATGTATGTCTCCGTATCATGTGTATGCCTACTGCCTGTGGGAGGCTAGATGGGAACTTCTGCTCTCTCGGAACTGGGCTTAACTGACAGTTGTAAGCCACCATCTGACTGTTAGGAATCAAACCCAGTTTCTCTGCAAAAGCAGCAAGTGCTCATAACTGCTGAGACATTTTTCCAGTCCCTAATAATATTTTTTTTAGAAATAATCAAACACTCTATGAGTGGAATGCTTGGGTTGCATAGTTGACTTTTTATGAACATGCCAGTCTTGTAAAGAAACTTCCCATGATGCCTGCACATGACATTTCTCTTAGCAGTGTGTGATAACTTTAGTGGCTTCAAATCCTTGTCAACACTTGATACTGTTGGACTTTGTTGACTGTGTTAGTGGACATTTAGCAGTATCTGTCCACATTTTAATCTGTAATAATGTTGTAATAATAATCATGCTCTCATTATTTATTTACCATTTGTACATTTTCTTTGATGAGGAATCTATTAAAATTTTATTGTCCATGCTTTTTTTTTAACCAGGCTCTTTGTAGTTGGTAAATGGTATATCTTTGTTTGTTTTCTGGGATAGGGTCTCACTATGGAGCCCTGGCTTTCCTGGAACTTACTACATAGACTAGGCTGGCCTCGAACTCACAGGGATCCTCCTACCTCTGCCTCCCAGGTGCTGTGACTAAAGGTGTGAGCTACCATACCCAGCTGTTGGTATATGTTTTAACAGTAGATTCTCCAAATGTAGTCTGATTTTTTTCTTGTTTGTGTGTTTTCTTTTTCTTCAGTGCTGAGGACCTAACCCAGGATATTATGCATATCAGTCAAGTGCTTACCACTGAGCCCAGACCTAAGTGTAACCCTTTAGTGACCACTGATGGCTCCTTTCGTTTATATAAATAACCAAGACATAACTGCAACAACAAAGACATGGTCAAACTATTGACAATGAACATTTTGCACACATAACACTTTGTATGTGTGGTAGCCAAGGCTGGCAGCGAACTCATTATATAGCGAAAAGTGACCTTGTACTTCATATCCTCCTGCCTCTGTTTCCCAAGTGCTGGGATCACAGGTGTGTGCCACCATACTAGATGTGACACATTTTAAAAATTAATCTTTATTAACCTTTTCTCCATCATTAGGTTTGGATAATCAACAAATCAATAAATCAAGTTCTGTTTTGCCACATGTGTCAATTTTATGGTGTAAATACTCCAAAATCATGGCCAAAATCAAGCTACAGATGTTTCCCTTGGATACAAGCTGTGCAGTGGTATATATGATATCTTATCACATTCTACTGGTGGGAAATTACATATGTATAGGCAATCACAAATATTCAGACAATGGTAAATGTGATAAAATCAGGAATGAAGTTTTATTTTTAGTATGTTTTCTTTCACTTTGTAGCTGTAGTAATTTAATTTTCTTTAGCACATCACTGGCTTGTCTTATTACTGAATGGGTAGAATTCTTCAAGCATATTCTAGCTGGGCACTTACAGGGAACCATGGAACTGGCCTGGCACAGCTGTCTTGAGACATGTGTCATAGGTTTTTCAGGTTGGAGTCTGTGGTTCCTAGGGCACCGTGTGCCTTCAGTTCCTGAAAAGTTGGGGGACTCCTTCAGGCAGTGGAGCATTCAGTAAACTTTGTGTTTCTCTGTATGTTCCCTTAGACGTCGAGGAAGTATGGAAGCTTGACAGGACAATTGGTAATAGACATCAATCTTGTTTGTGTACCCTGTATAGCTTGCAAATGTCATTGTATCCTGGCAACTACCATAGTAGACCCTGGCAATTGCTATTATATTTCTGATAAAGGTATAAAAAGTCTGATTGCTCTCAATAAGATTGTCTCAGCCGCAGTCTTGCTGTGGCCTCTCCAACCCAATTCTGACTTAATTCCTCAACTGCCATATCTAGTAACCTTGGCCTTGTAAGTCAGCATAGGCATTATAAGCACTACCCAATATCACTTTCTGGCATAATGAAAATATCTGTCAAAGTGCCCAGTACAATATCTACTAACTACCCTGGTAGTGAGCTAGTGAGCATTTGAAACATAGTTATTACAACTGAGGAGCTGAAGCATACATTTTCCTTAAGTTCAAAGTGAAATAACTGTAGGGTTAATGGCTACTATATGGAGGTGTGGTACTTACTAGGAACAGAAGTAACTCTCTCCTACATAGCTGAATAATATTTGGGGCAATACTAAAGACAAGAAACATTCCTACACAGTGACACTCTACATGTTCACAATAGCTAAAAGCAGACTGTATTCAGAATTGCTCAGGCTGAAATATTTCCATTTTTTAAAAAAAGTGCTAATAGTATCTCTACACCACTTCACAGAATAATGACAAAAAGTAAACAAAATAATGTGTGTAGAATGCTAAGTACTCTTTCCAGCTGTCTCTCGAAAATGCTCAGTAATTGGAGCTACCTACTAGTTTGACCTTTCATTTTGAGTCTGTTAAATTTGCAGATCAGGGCATCCTTCAGTCCTCACAGGAGAAGCTTCTTCAAGTAGATGGCAATTAACCCACAAGTGATCAGCATGCAGAGAACTTTGGAAACCTCAGCCCTAAATGGGATGTCTATATCATACTCCTCATCTAACGCTCAGGAATCTATGTGGAAGAGGAATAGAAAGATTGTTAAGAGCCAGAAAGAGCATTTTCCAGACACAGCAGGGGAGATGCAATATGAATCCACAGAGTTTGTGAGAGGGTGCACAAGACCTGCAGAGGTGTAAGCTATACAAAACCCCAGCATCGAGAAGAGGAAGTGGGCACAAAAGACCCTCCACCCCTAGCCAAAAATCTATTCATAATTAACAGCCTGTGGGAGATGGAAAATCGGTTTGTTTCCCCCCCCCCAATGGAGTGACGCTTGTGTAGGGCTCCATGCTTAGTTTGTTTTTATTTTATTTTATTTGTTTTTGTTTTTCGAGAGGGTTTCTCTCTGTGTAGCTTTGGAGCTGTCCTGGAACTTGCTTTGTAGACCATGCTAGCCTTGAACTCACAGGGATACATCTGCCTCTGCCTCCAATGTGCTGGGATTAAACGAGTGTGCCACGACTGCCAGGCCTGTTGTTTACTTTTTTTTTTTTTTTTTTTTTTTTTGAGAGAGAGAAATAGAGCATGAGGTTGAGTGTGTATAGAGTTGGGGTAAGGGAATGAATATGCTCAAAATACACTGTATGAAATTCTCAAAGAATAAAATATTTATAAAAACGCTCCTGAGTTACCGTATAACTCACTGATTTGAAAACTGGGTAAAAATTGACTCCTATGTCAGTTATTAACAATCTAAGTAATCCTTCAACCATAACGTCCAAAAGGGGTTCAAATCATGCCACTACACTCCTCCCTTCTCACGGCTTTAAAATTGGCCGGGCTGCGGGAGAGACCCGTGATTGACAGCGCGTCGGGCCAGTCGCTGGCACTGGCCAATCAGAGGCGGCCCCGTCTCAGGCCCATCCCAAGTCCCCGTCCAATCGCGTCTGGGTGGCGGCCAGCGCAGGACGGTTGAGAGGCGGTCGGTTCCAAGTGGGCCGCGGCGCGGGGGAGACTGCGGGTTGGCAAGCAGGAGCCCCGAAAGCGGTTCGCACGCCACGACTGGACCCCCTCCACCGCGGCTGCAGAGGACGGCCCTGCCCAGTGGGACCTCCGACACTGACCTTTGCCGGGAGCCCATCCTGGCAGTTGACGTGTGCTGCGTGTCCCTGGCGTCCCCTCCGGCGCGCTCTTGGACCCACTTCCCAGAGCGGAAGTCTGCCTGCTCGGGCTCCGCTGGGACCTGCTCGGAGGAATGGCGCCGCCGGGTGAGGCGTTGCGCATGGCTCAACAGGGGGGTCCCGCGGCCGACACGCCTTGGGGAGCGGGGCGTCGCCCGCGGGAGGCTAGTGCGGACTACACGGGCGCCGGCCAGGCGCGGTTCCCCTCCCCTACGGGGCAGGGGCATGGGCTCGGGCGCTTTCGGGGTCGTGGGTGTGACGGAGGGCTGCAAGCTCTGGTGAAGTGCGGGCGACCCGAAGGATTGCTGCGGGGAGGGGGGCGTGCAACGCGTGGCTACGGATCCCCGCGAGGCCCAGCGCGAACCGCGGCGGCGCGGACCCCGGGCCTGGCCTTCATTCATTCGGGTGGTACCGGAGGCCTGCATCCTGTCTGAGAGCCACCCTTGGCATGGTGAAAGCCTTTGACCCTGTCACTGGACTTTCTCTGGGCTCTAGGATTTTTCCCTGACAGGGACAGAGGCTCACCTAGCCTAGAGCCGAGGCTATGAAGTGTTACTAGAGGTGCAGACTTGTACTCGCCGAGACCAGGTGCCAGGGACTTAACCCGTCTGCACCTCAATTTCTCATTTGGGATCTGCTTCATAAAATCTGTGTTAAATGGTATTCTGTGTTTGCTTTTAACAGTTCAGGGCAAAATTCGATGGCAGGGTAGATTTGGAATGAACACGGTAGTGTGGAATCGTAGTGTCATCTTTTTAAAAAATCGATATTTGGGTGTGTATCTGTATTGCCCCTAGCCGATGAGTAGTTGGAATCCCAGAAAGGAAGTAACTTGGGAACATAGTGAACAAAGCTTGCCTGTTCACTATTTGATTTATTGGCAAAATGGTTAAAGTCAGAATTTGTACTGAAACTGTCTCAAGTTTGAGTTCCAGTTATTTGTATTAGGGCAGGGACAGGTAACTTATGAATCTGACCGGCAAAGGTCAGTTTTTTTTATTTTTTAGTTAGGGCCTAGGAAGCTGGGGAGGTGGGTTCAGTTCCCAGCACTGAGAGAAAAGCAATGCCCACAGGATCATTCTCTATAGATTGATGAGTACTGAACATTATAGAGATCTTTGTTTTGATATGGGTTGGGGACTTAGAGGTACTATGCATCAAACCCAGGTTATGAATTCTACACTAAACCATTACCTCTACACAAAGACTTAAATGAAACTACTGTTCATAGAAGAACTATTCTGTCTGAATTATGCATCTTTTCAACATTGTCCAAAGAGGAAAGAAAAAAAAGTAGGGGGCCATCAAGAAGACTTCAGGGGTTAAGATTCTTGTCATTGAGCCTGTTTGAGAAGGGGTTGATAAGATGACCTGAGTTCGAGCTTCAGGTAGAACTTCATGGTAGAAGGAGGGAACTGACTCTCGAGTTTTCCTCTGCCCTCCGTATGTAAACATCCCCAGCCCCAATTTAATTTAAATTTTTAAGTGGAATGTGAGCGCTGTAGTGTTGACTGGGTTTGAGTCCAACCAAGACTGTCCACATGTAAGCCACTGTAGCCCTCAGCTTTCTTCTTTGGAAGGTAACGCCTTTAGCGGATTCGAATTCAAGTTAAACTTGAGCTATAGGCAAAGGATTTAGGGCCATTGATGGTAGTCTCCTAATTGCTTTTTAATGCTTGTAAATTGGGTGACAGCCCATTCACTTTTTTATGACACAGTCTATTCAAAAAACGTTCCCTCGTTTTTTAATTTTTAATGAAAGATAGACAGATTCCAGTTCTACAGTTTCTTCATTGTCCTCTAGGGGAATCACAGGTGCGACTGTTTTTTTTGTTGGTTTGGTTTGGTTTGGTTTGGTTTTTCCATTTACTTGGCAGCCTGTAAGACTTGAAAATACTGAGATACACATGAGAACTAGATTTTAGCCTCTGGCTCCTAGAGTCAAAGAGCTTACAGTTTAGCAGAGAAGTCAGCCCTCATATTCCTTTTTGTTTGTTTGTTTAGGGGGGGTTGTTTTTTAGTCATCCCCCCCACTTCCCAGACAGGGATTCTCCATGAAGCCCTGGCTGTCCTGGAACTCCATGTGTAAACGAGGCTAGCTTCAAACTCAGAGATCTGACTGCCTCTGCCTCCTGAGTGCTGGGACGAAAGGCGTGTGCCACCTCCGCCCAGCTGCCCCGCATACTCTTAGCTGTGGAAATGCAGCTTAGGCACAGTATAGACTTCGCTGACTGGCTATAGCCAGCAAGTACAATGGGAGCAGCAGCTGATACTGTACAAAGTGCTCATTACAGACCAGGCATCATTCTAAAATCTTTCCCCCTTAACTGAGAAGAAGCCCAGGGATGACACTTGTCATCTGCTTTATGCTTGAAGGACCTGAGGCAATCAATAAATAACTTGGCTGTGTGCCGCAGACTGCTCAGTGGGTAACAGGTCTGCGTGCAGACCAAGACTCGGATGACCAGGTCAGAATTGGCTTCGGCGTGACAAACAGACACAAACACACTTGAGGAGGTTTGCCAACTGCTGCAAAGTTTACTTCAAAATACCGGGTTTTTATACAGAAAGTTCAAAGAACAGATCTTTGGTCACAATTTAAAGATAAACAGACATTCTATAGATATCACCAATTCCCTTTGAAGTATGAGATCGTAAATACCTCTAAGCAAGTGCATAATTGGGAGCCTCTGTTTATTTTGGTCTGCTTGTGGTCAGATTTCAAGGGCCAGTTGTGACTCAGATGTCAGCCCAAAGCCTGATAAATCAATTAGGGTTAAAGCTGTAAGAAGCAGCCCACAATGTGACCCTGCCTATAATTAGAACACCCACAACAAAGCTGCTATGGGATTCACTACAATACTCTAACTTGGGGTTTTAGGGCCCTTGAACTGAAGGCATTGATTTGACTCTTCTACCAGTAACTACAAAACTAGGCAAAATATATGACACTGAGGATCTGAGGGGACAGAGGACAATATCCATCTATTGATTGCTGATCTGTATCTCTTTCAGTTCCTGAAACTATATCTAAGTGTTCTCTAGGCTTCTCTGAATTAACAGTGGAGCTACAGGCTAAAATATCCATGAATAAAAGGCAATATTGTTATCATAGCACAAAACACATCAAGCACCCATTCCAAACAGCCAGCCAAGCAAGCACCTGCAGGGACCTGGACCACTTTTCCCCAGGAGGCAACCTCTGGACAGATAGCCATTGAGATTTCTCTCTGCCATTGCTGCACTGTCTCCACTGGGGCTGGTGTGGCAACTGTGCTTCCTGTAGGTTCTTCATTGTACTGGGGCCTAACCCAAGGAAAGCCTCTTAAAGATATTAAGCTAAAACCTGAAAAGACACATTATGCAAAGCTGAAGTTGAGGAAAACCTAAAAAGAGTGTTAGGTAGGAAGGAGCATGGCTCCTTGAGGGATAGGCTGGAAAGTGAAAGTTGTTAGAGTGGGCAAGGGAGGAGAAGGGACTGAGATATAAGGATACAGGATTCGTTCTGCCCTGGGGAGTTTTAAGTGGAAGTGGTGTGGCCTTGTTCTTCAGATTCCTGGAGCTTGCATGAAAGACTGTCCTGGTGGTTGAAGATGGGGGTCATCATTCCCCCATCTCTTGAGGCTCCACCTGTGTTCTCTACCCATTACCACGTGGTTGGGCTACCAGACCTTGGTGCATCATTGTTGGGACTGTGTCTAGGAGTAATGTGGCGTGTACTTAATAACCATTTCTGTCCAAGGTTCCAGTGCTGTCTTCCTGTTGGCCCTGATAATCGTAGCCAGCACCCAGGCTTTGACACCTACCCACTACCTCACCAAGCATGATGTGGAGAGACTGAAAGCCTCATTGGACCGCCCTTTCACAAATTTAGAGTCTGCCTTCTACTCAATCGTGGGACTCAACAGCCTTGGGGCACAGGTGCCAGATGTCAAGGTAACTGTTTACAGTGTTTAGGAGAACCTTAATCTCCTCACAGGTTCCTCTTGGATACTTTAAAACAAACTCTTGCTGATGTGAGTGTTACTGCATTTAATGTAACAAATACTTGTTCCAGTCTGAGGTTGTTTGTTTACTTAATGTGTGTCCACCAGCTGGGTGCTTCTAAGGGAAAGGAGGAAAGTGAGACTTGAATCTACCAGAATTAGCTGTGAAGCTGCTCGCAGAAGCATGTACTTGATTTGTGCACTTCTTAACCACCGAGCCATCTCCCCAGCCCCACAGCCTGTGCTTGTCAAGTGCTGGCTGCATGAGCAACAACTATAAAGGAGTCAGGGTGGGGGACTCACTGCATTGATCAGCGGCTGCCATTGTGTGGGGTAATTTGAATGTATTCTACTTTGGGTGAGCAGAGTACATTGCAACTGAAATGTTTTCTGGGTTTAGGAACTGTTGTTAGCTTTATTTTTTACTCTTTGGAGGCCTGCTACCCAGCCCCCAAATAAATGCATGGAGACTTATGAATGCCCAGGCCTAGCTTGGCTTATTTATAGCCAATTTTTCTTAAATTATCACATCTATCTTTTGCCTCTGGGCTTTTACCTTTCTCTATTCTGTATACCTTTCTTTCCTTTTTACTCTGTGGCTAGTTATATGGCCCCTGGCATCCCCTTCTCCTCTTTTTCTGCTCCTCCCTCTTCTTCTCTTGAGCTGAGATTTCTCCTCCTATTCCCTCTCTCTGCCTGGGCAGCCCCACCTATCCCTCTCCTGCCTAGTTATTGGCTGTTCAGCTCTTTATTAGACCAGTCAGGTATATTAAGCTGTAAAGTAATACCGCTTCACAGAGTTAAACAAAAGCAACAAAAAAGAATGCAACACATCTTTGCATCATTAAACAAATATTCCACAGCATAAACAAATGTAAACATCTTAAACTAATATACCACAACAAGGAACAGCTAAGGAGATGTATACTCATTACAAAATCATGGACAGTTAGACTGAGGCATATTCTCTGAATGTTTCTTGGTTTTCTCTGATTTTATAAGATATTACCATAAATTTAAGCCGGTTGGTGGTGGTGCACGCCTTTAGTCCCAGCACTCGGGAGGCAGAGGCAGGTGGATCTCTGTGAGTTCCAGTCCAGCCTGGTCTACAGAGCTAGTTCCAGGACAGGCTCCAAAGCTACAGAGAAATCCTGTCTTGGGGGAAAAAAAGAGAAAATATTACCATAAATTTAGGGTTTGAAAACCACCTATTTGTGTGGCACAATGGCTCAGTGAGTAAAGATGCCTGCTGCCAAAGCTGATGACCTGAGTGTGTGCAGCTCTCAGAACTCACAGGTTAGAGGGAGAAAAGCCACTCCTGCAGGTTGTTTATGATAGAGCTGGAGCTCAGTTTGTCAGGCTTGGTGACATGAACCTTTGTTACTGGGACATCTCATTGACCCTAGCACAACTTTTCATATAGATACAGCACGCATCCTTGATTTTTCAGTGTGCTTTGGTGTGCTTCTGCCTCTGCTTCTTCCTCGGGATCATTGGTGCATTGGTCCACAAGGGTGGAGGGAGCAGAATCAGGGAACAGGGTTCAGATGGCTGGGGGTATGACCGTGACAACCCTCCAGGAAATGACTCTGGTGAATCAGCTCGGCTTTATTCCAGAGCATAGAGAATATATAGGGTTGGAAAGTCTGGACAAACTCTAATTTGCATTAAGTTACACACTCTTGTTATAAGGCTTTATATATGGCAACAGGGTCCTATAGCAAAGCTCCTAGTGCAAGTCTTAGTTACCATATGTGCATCAGGGGAAAAGCTTCTAGTAGGAAATTGCCAAGCGTACTAAATTAGACATTCAGGCACTGGTGTCGCACACCTTTAATTCCAGCCCTCAGGAGGCAGAGACAGGCAGATCTCTGTGACTTCAAGGCCAGCCTGGTCTACAGGGTGAGTTCCAGGACAGGCTATAAAGCTACAGTGAAAAACCAAACAAAAAAAGAGGCAAATCAGGCATCCAGGCTTAGAGACAGCTTTCAGATAAGGTCAGTCCACTGGGCCCAGGGATATTATCCAGATAAGGGCAGGTAGAAAGCAGGAAGCCTTGCTGGAGGGGAGACAGTTCCCCATGTGTCTAGCTTTGGAGAAAGCTGCCAGGCCATGATAGACCGCAACCTCTGACCAGTGAGGCCTCCCAACACTTTGAGATATTTTACCATATCACAAATAATGAAAGATGTTTATGAGAAGTTGTTTCCACACAAATGCCCATCATTTATGCTGTTGCCTTGCTTTTTGCTTTCTTTCAACAGTCATTATGGTTGGGCAAGGTGGTGTATACCTTTAGTCTCAGCAACTGGGAAGCAGAGGTGGGAAGATCTCTCAGTTCAATGTCAGCCTGGTCTGTATAGTGAATTCCAGGCCAGCAGGGGCTACATAAAGAGGCCCTGTCTCAAAAGGGGCAGGGGTAATGGCAGTGTATACTATCTATTTTCCAGGGTCTCAGTGTCATATATTTTGCCTAGTTTTGTAGTTACTGGTAGAAGAGTCAAATCAATGCCTTCAGTTCTGCCTTAACCAGAACTGGGAGTCCCTGCCGATATCTCTTAACTTATGTCAGTGCTAATTCTTTTTTTTTTTTTTTTTTTATTATTATTATTTGTGCTAAAAATGTCTCATTTGTGCCAGTGGGTTAAGGTGTGTGGGGAACGGGAGCTGGAGAACAAGACTGAGAACATGAACACACACTTCTTGGCTTTGGGTGTGATGCTCTATCCCATGCTGGAATCAGTAAGCAGTGTTATTTATTGAGAATTTTGATAGCTTCCTGTGTCTATATTGTCAGAAACATTCCCTGTAACAGGAAGAAACAAGGCCTAGAAGAGGTTAACTGTGAGTATGTACCAGTGAGTCTGAATGTAGAGAAGGTGACAGACTGATCACAACTGTGTTGAAGCTTGCTTTTGTGACGGCTTATTGAAATACAACCACACCCATTCACATCCATGTCATTTACTGCGGCTTCTTTACCTTAACAATATACTGAGTAGGTCTAGGCTGTGTAGCCCTAAATCCTGAAATAATGGATACGTGGCCTTTTATAGGAAACATTTGCTAATCCCTGCTGTCTGGGAAACAGCGTATTCAGATTTCTCCTATGTGTGACTATATCAAGGATGCACTTTTCCTCAGTGTTTTGTAAATTTTCAGTGTATTTTAGCTTGAAAGTAAGCTCACAGGCATTAGTAAGTTAGCCTAAACTTTTTATTTTGCTCTGCTTTTCTGTGAAAAGAGAATTATGTAGCCCACCTCATTAGATTGTTGTTAGTATAAAATGAAATCAGATTGTGCCACCAAGGGTCCCTTTCACACAGTACTTGTAGTTACCGTTCTTAATAGGAGGTGTTTTTGTTCTGTTCGTATTCAGGCAAGTTCAGACAATGTCTGGCACAGACACTGTGTCTGTGGTGTGCTCTCATGATACTTCAGTGCTGCCTTTTCCTCAAGAGTATGTGGGGGTCCTTGAGGAGAGAGCCCTCAACAGCTTGAGGGACGTGGTAACTAGTAGAGGTTTGTATTGTAAAGTGTAACATTGAAGTTGACTGTTAGACTAATGTCACATTTTAGTAGGATTGGGGTGCAGGGTGAAAGGTTTCTGCCAAAGACAGAAACCTTTGCGAATCATCAGATTTGTGTTTGAGGCTTGTGGAGGAGTGAGGCACTCATCGTGCCTTCTGAGCTATGGCGGGATTTGGAGATCCATGTGAACTTTAGGTTGAGCACATTCCTCTAAAGATGTTCTTTGCTGCTGTTGTGAGTTTGGGGGACATTGATTAGGGCTGAAGGTATAAACTGAAGCGGGACTGTGGGAACAGAAGCCAGCAGCAGGTTGAGAGACGAGGATGAATGAGTTTGCTTAAATTAAGACGTGAACTTTATGAATGCATTATGGGTTGTCAATTGAGAGTGAGGGATTGCACGATGTGATAATGTAGGAGCAACCTCTGCAAAGCCTGGTGCTTACTAGTGCTTAAATGTTACCTAGGGCTTGGTGTCTAGGCCAGCTGGAGCAGGAGTATGGGAAAGTATGGTAGGCAGCGTGTACCAAAACAGTGGTCTTGGGAGAGAAGAGGAGCTGGGACCTGATGCTGGAGACAGTGAGGGAGAAGACGACGGGCAGGAAAGAGCCATGTGTGCCGTGGGTATCTGTCATGTGATTTTTACTCTTGTGGCATTTTGGTGTCTTTTTGAGGGGCCTACCACCCAGCTTCCCAAGTAAATCACACATGGAGGCTTAGTTCTTAGCTTGACTTGTTGCTAGCCAGCTTTTCATAACTTAAACTAACCCAGCTACCTTTTCCCTCTGGCCTTTTATCTTTCTTATTCTGTGTATCTTACTTTCCTTTTTACTCCGCGTCTGGCTGGCTGCTGGCTGGCCTGTCACTCTCCTCACCTTGTTCTCTTGCTCTTCCCTTCCTCATTTCTCCTTCTATTTGTACTCTGAGCCTGTCTGCCTATGCTGCTCCTGCCAACTATTGACCGCTCAGCCCTTTATTAGACCATCAGATGTTTTACACTGGCAAGACTCACAGCTTTACAGAGTTAAACAAATGCAGCCTAAACAAAAGTCATACACCTGAAAATAATCTACTACCGGTATCTGTTTAATTTTAGGGGGCTAGAAGGAAGGAAGGTAGAAGAAAACACAGGATTCTTTGCTCAGGAGGATGTTGGGGCTCATGGGGTTTTTTACCAAAGGGCACAGAGAGCCAAAGCGAGGATGTGTGGAGTGGTAGGGTGTCTGGAATATGGAGAGGAGGCAGCTACAGTTAGAGCCTAATATTCCCTAGAAGAGCCTGCTGGGGCTCCAGCCCCGGAGTGGAGGAGTCCTCACTGGCGGCCCTCAGCATGTCTTATGAAGTTCTCCACTCCCGCTGCTGTTAATGCTGTATGTCCACATCATGAAGCCACTAATCGTTCTTGCCCTTGATTTGTTCTTGTAAGCAGAGTGGGGCTGGTGCTGAATCCACTCCAGAACAGAACAGATTAGCAGCCTTTTCCAAGAGGGAAACTGTCTGGATTTGAAGGCCAGTTTCCCCAGTTAGGAACAACCTTGGTTTGCTTCTCTGTGAACTTAAGACAGTAAAAGTGTCCATGCGGAGCGGCGGGCACTCAGAACACTGACACGTGGGAAGCGCTGGGGAAGAGGTACCTTTACTACTATGGGGACCTGGTGCTGTCTTTTTGTTGTTAAAGCACCAGAGGGCAGCAGAGCGCCTAGCTGTGTGTGGGAAGTGGTCTGTCTCTTCATGAAGTCACCAGTTTCCTTCTTCAGATCCCAGTTTATACAAGGGGGAGTATTTGGCTTCTTCTCCCCCTGCTTCATTTGTTTGCTTGTTTGGTTTGGTTTTCTGAGACAGGCTTTCTCTGTGTAGACCAGGCTGGCCTCCAACTCACAAAGATCATTTGCTTCTGCCTCCTTCCTGAGTGCTGGGATTACAAGTGCACCACCACCGCCCTGCCTTCCCTCTGGTTCTTTCAAATTGTACTCAAGTTGAAACTCATTTGTTTTGAGGGTCTTACTTAAGTTTTGTTCCTAACATTTTTTAAGAGTTTTGGTTTGGTTTGGTTTGGTTTGGTTTGGTTTGGTTTGGTTCTTTTGGGTGGAGTGACCCAGTCCTGCAGTGAGACATGACATAAAGTAGTATCAGCTGTTAGGGAAAGGCACCAGGTGGTTTCACACACTCCTGCTCCCTATTCCATTCCCCAGAGGTTCCTGCTTTGTCTCTCCTGTGATTTTAGGGACCAAATTCCGGGTCTTGTGCATGCTAGGCAAGTATTCTATCTCTGAGCAACACCCCTCAGTACCAGAAGCACCCATTTTTGACTGGACTGACCCTAAAATTTTGAATAGCTGGGAGGGGGGTTGTTTTTTGAGACAGGGTCTCTCTACATAGCCCTGGCTAGCCTAGATTTCACTGTGCAGAACAAACTAGCTTCAAGATCACAGCCTATTTCTGCTTTCTGTGTGCCGGTGTTAATGGTGTATGCCACCATACTCAGGAAATAGCTGTATTTTATACATTCTCATTTAAAATAAGTGTTTAGCAGTGTAACTTTCCTCCCTTGCAATTCATCGGAACAGAAGTGGCTAGGTTTTGTTTTGTGCTCACTTACTGTGTTGGGCACAATGTTCTTAGGCAAACAGCACTGGGTACCTGTGGCAGGTGCTTTAGGAAGCACAGGGCAAAGTAGGGGCTGTGGCCTATGGTGGGATGTGTCTCCACAAAGGCTGTATGAGACACATGCACCTGAGCAGAGGTGTAGGAAGGATCTCATTGGCAAATAGGAGGCAAGGAAAAGGTGCCTAGCAGAAAAAGCCAAGGGCAGGAAAACAGTTCAGGTAGAAAGGGCAGGAGAAGAGAATAAGATTCTGGGGCTTGCTGGACCTCAGTGGTGCATGCCTTTAATCCCAACATACGGGAGGCAGAGGCAGGTGGATCTCTGTGAGTTAGGGGCCAGCCTGGTCTACAGAGTGAGTTCCAGGAGAACCTCCAAAGCAATACAGAGAAACCCTGTCTCAAACCACCTCCCCACCCCAAAAAACAAAGAAAGATTCTGGGGCCTGAGGTGGGCCCTGCTGATAAAGCTGCCACAGATGGGGGGTGGAATTGCCACTCATATATTGTGTTGCCAACATCTTTTCTGGGAGTGATGGGAGCCCTGGAAGCATTTAATAATAATGCAGCATGGTGCTTTGTATCTCATAGAGTTTAGTCTTGGATTGTACAGAATAGATCGTATGCCTTGAGGCAGTAAAAAAGGACAGTAACAGTCAGGTGAGGGATGACAAGGACCTGTCCTAGGGCAGAGACAAGCCAGGGGTCAGTGTTGGTTGAAAATAGGAAAGGAAGTAGACTGGGTAGCCTTAGAGGGAAGGGAATAGTCAACAGCAGTTCCCCAGTGCATGGTGATGCTCGTGCCTGAGCCAAGAAGTCAGGAAAGAAGAGAAGGCCTTAAAGTCACTTTAGAATGGTTGTCTGACTTGGTGTTAGACACATGGGCATCAGAGGACACTCTAACTCTGTCCTCTTCCACAGGCCACTTACCTACTCAAGTCCCTGTTTCTTTTTCAGCTAGCAGAGATAATGATGGTGTCTGTGCTCATCCAAAGGAAGAGCACTGTGACCTGTGACACTCAGCACAGGCCATGACCAGAGCACAGAGCAAGGCATTTGTTAAGGGTTTCTACCCTTCTCAGGCTTGCTGTTCCTTATGTAAAGCCAGCAGCTTGGGGTAATAGTGTCCTGTGGAAAATAACTATTTAAAACCTGTTATATCTAAAATAATTCATACCTCAGGCCTCTGTAGATGGTTTAGGGTTTTATTTATCCCCTGAGCACTTTTACCTTCCCTAGTTACTGTATTATGTTACTACTAATCTTTGACTTTCTCCCTTGTTTAGAAAGCATGTTCCTTCATCAAGTCTAACCTTGACCCCAGCAATGTGGACTCTCTCTTCTATGCTGCCCAGTCCAGCCAGGTCCTCTCAGGCTGTGAGGTGAGCCCAGCTTCCTATACTGCCTTTTATTTGTTTCTTTGTTTATTTATAAGCAGTAAGCTGTATTTTTAGAGGGTGCATAATCTCAGGTTGTTAAAATTTTTAAGAATGAATTATTGGTATAGGTTGGAATTCATCCATTTAATTTCTATTTCTATAAGAAAGTATATTTTCCTTTAAGGGTTCACTCTGATGGCTTTTAGATTAGTTTTTCTTAGTTTTTATCTCTTCTGGGAGACCTTGAGATTTTCTTTCTTTCTCCTTAAACATTTAAAAGCATCCAGTGCATATTCACCTCAGATCTTTCTGTTGAACACAGGGATTATTTTAAATAAACAAACAACTTGTTGCTATCTTTTGGGAGGTGTCTTAGTTAGGGTTTCTATTGCTATGATAAAAACTCTGTGACCAAAAACAGTTTGGGTGAGGGGAAGGTTTGTTTTGCCTAGACTTCCACATCATACTTCACCATCAAAGGAAGCTAGGGCAGGAACTTGAGGCAGGGACTGAAGAAGAGGCAGTGGCGGAGGTCACTTACTAGCTTGCTCCTCATGGCTTGCTCAGCCTGCTCTCTTATGAACCCCAGGACCACCTGCCCAGAGGTGACACCACCTACAATAGTGTGGGGCCCTCCCACATCAATTTTTAATCAAGAAAATGCTCTACAGACTTTTCTACAGGCCAGTTTTATTGAGGCATTTTCTCAATTGAGTTTCTGTCTGTCCAAGGAACTCTAGCTTGTGTTATGTTGATAAAAAACCAGTCAGAACAGAGGTAATGTTGACTTTAAGAACATTTGATTCTGGGGGTACTGGGTAGGCGTGGCTTTGTCTTGCTATCAGTATGCCATTCAAGTGCTCTAACTCTGTCGTTCCTTTCCTAGATATCTGTTTCAAATGAGACCAAAGATCTTCTTCTGGCAGCAGTCAGTGAAGACTCCTCTGTTGCCCAGATCTACCATGCAGTTGCAGCACTCAGTGGCTTTGGCCTTCCCTTGGCATCCCATGAAGCCCTCGGTGCCCTCACCGCTCGCCTCAGCAAGGAGGAGACTGTGCTGGCGTAAGTTGTCAGTTTGTGTGTTGGTGCTAACCTGAGAGGGCTCATTCATTGCTGTGGCACACATTTCTGGACATCTGCTGGGTGCCAGGTGTTCTGCTAGATGTGGCAGACAAAATTGTGTGTGTGTGTTTGCACCTAGAGACCAGGGGTAATACCAGGTGACTTCCTTAGTCACTTTCCACCTTTCCTTTTTTTTTATTTGAGACAGGGCCTCACTATGTAGACCTGGCTGTTCTGGAACTCCTTATACAGACCATTCTGACTTGGACTCACAGAGATCGGCCTGCCTCTGCCTCCCTAGTGCTGGGGTTAAAGGCTTATGCCACCACCGCCCAGCTTCTGCTTTGTTTTTTGAGACAGGCTGGCTAATGAGCTCCAGGGAGTATGAACCCAGGTCCTCATTAATTTACCAATTAAGCCTTCTCCCTACCCCCAGTGACTGGCACTTGGATTAAAACAGAAGGGTCTGGTCCTTGGCCTTGTGGAACTCATACAAATGTTATGTTCAGGCAGTGTTAGCCTACGATCATACAGAAACAGGTTGGAGGTTGGAACAAAGGAAGATTACCAAAGGTCATGAAGCCAGTAAGCTACACGCAGTTTCTGGTGAGGCTTGGCTGGGGCTGTTGAAAGTGGCATTAGGGTTCTGTGAAGAACAGGAGCTTACTGGGTCCCTTGGAGTTGTGAGAAGCAGCGTCTATTGGGCACATGGATCCTCAGGGGATAGCATAGTCTAGAAATCAGACTCTGGTCCTCTGCAAAAAGCACAGGTGAAGAAAAGGCCTTTATAGGAATGATTTTACCCCACAAGTGAGAGTGTGTTTGTGTGTGTTTCAAGTACTCGTGTGTGCATGGGTATGGAGGGTCGAGATTAATCACAGGTGTTGCTCATCAGGTGCAGTCCGCCTTGGTTTTTAAGACATGTTTCTTTGGTTGTGTTTTTTATTTTTATCTATCTGTTTGTTTTGTTGTTGTTCAGTTTTTTGTTTTTTCAAGGCAGTGTTTCTCTTTGTGGTCCTGTCTGTCCTGGTACTCACTCTGTAGACCAAGCTGGCCTCAAACTCAGAGATCTGCCTGCCTCTGCCTCCGGAATGCTGGGATTAAAGGCGTGTGCTGCCACCATGTAGCTGAGACTGGGTTTGTATTGGCATGCAGCTTGCCAATAGGCTAAGCTGGCTGATCAGCAAGCACTAGGGAGGGACCTGTCTTCTTTTTCCTGGTGGTGAGATTACCCACATGCACCACTGTGCCCAGCTTATAATTAGGACCCTGAGCAATTTTTGTGGTTATCATAAAGGTAACTGACTTCAGAATGTTTACTAAACTTAAAAGTGAAAATATACTTTTGAAATTATTCTTTAAAACTAAAGCTTATAATTTAGAACGATAGTTCATTTTTTTTTTTTTAATGCCTCCCATTTAATTGTAACCTCTAATGTGGAATACCTGGATTCCTTTTGTACTGGCTAGTTTTGTGTCAACTTGACATGAGCTTTTGTCATCTGTGAAGAGGGAACCTCAATTGAGAAAATGCCTCCATAAGATCGGATTATAGGAAAGTTTGTAGTGTATTTTCTTAATTAGTGATTGGTCGGGGAGAGCCCAGCCCATTGTGGGTGGTTCCATTCCTGGGCTAATGGTCCTGGGTTCTGTAAGAAAGCAGGCTGAGCAAGCCATGGAGAGCAAGCCAGTGTGTGCCGATCCTCTGTGGCTTCTGTATCAGCTCCTGCCTCCAGGTCCCTGCTCTGTTTGAGTTCCTGCCTTGGCTTCCTTGGATGATGAACAGTGATATGGAAGTGTACGCCAAATAAACTCTTTCCTCTCCAGGTTGCTTTTGGTCATGGTGTTTGATCTCAGCAGTAGAAACCTCACTAAGACACCTGTTAATGCTTCAACAGCAGGTTGATGGTACCAGCTCCTCCTTTGACAACAGTGGGATTAGGGCTAGAAGTGAAGAGTAGCGGTAAAGCACTTACCATGCTTTACCTTGCTTTTTACTACCGTAGAAATCAAACCAAGCCAGCCCTAGGAATGGCTCAGCTGGTAAATCTGCTTGCCCTTAAGCTAAGAGCCTGAGTTTGGTTCAGGGAAACCACGTGGTGCAAAGAGAGAACCAGCTCCTACAAGTTGTCCTCCAGCCTGCACGTATATGCCAGGCCGTGCACATGCATGCACACCCGCAACAAAAAAGCAGGTTAGTTCCCAGAATTTTGTGAGTTGGGGAGCAACAACCAGATTGTTTCTCAATAAACCTGAAGCTTTGTTAAGGGAAGGTTTCATAGTCAGTTGACATTCTCATTGTTACTTTTAGTTCCTGCTCATATTTACAATAGTGACATGAGGGCTGAAAATGTCTCTTACACGGATGCTTTTGTGCATAATTTGTCTGGTGATTGGCTCTTGGCAGTCTTTTATTTTAGGCTATTTGGTTTGTTTGCTTTTGTTTTGTTGCTGTTTTTTCAAACGGTCTCTTTACAGTCCTGGCTGTCTTGGAACTCACTCTGCAGACCAGGCTGGCATCTGACTTAGAGATCTGCCTGCCTCTGCCTCCAGAGTGATAGAATTAAGTGTGCACTGCCTCTTGCCTTTGACTCTGTTCATAATCCCTTTTGGTGGATTGCATCCCAAGTTAGCACCTTGTAATGTCATGTCACCATCATACTACCTTCTTAAACAAACAAAAAACCCTTCCAATTTCCTGCCAGGAAAAGGTGGGGCACTCAGGAAGTGAAGTAGAGGCAGGCAGATCTCTGAGTCCAGGCCAGCTAGAGTACATGGTGAGAGCCTCTCTCAAAAGAAAGGAAAGAAAACCCTCACAGTAGGAAGAAGCACAGGAAAGTTAAGCTGCCTTGGAATCAGGCACACTTGGCTTTGGGCACCAGGTATGTTCCCTCCTTGCTGTGGGACTTTGGACAAGTTAATAACATCTTTGACTTTCATCTGTACTATGAGGCCAACAATCTCTACGCAGTGGGTCAGTTGTAGAGATGGTGGATGTGCAGAGCTTAGCTCTGAGCCTGTCCGTGGGCATGCAATGTTTTGTTCTTGGGGAGGGAGGTGCCTCCTTGTTTGGACTGTAGTAATTTCTTTGTTAGATTCTAAGCTGCAGAGCTTACCTGGCTTCTGAGTCTGACACACTGGATGTGCCCACTAAAGAGTTAATGAAGAGTTAATGAAGGTCTGTGTTGTCTGTGCGGTACTTCTGTGGCAGGGAGCTTAGTGCCTCTTCTTTCCTGTACCTCAGATGCTCACACACCTGGAAGCCACCTTCTTCTCATAGGGTCATCCTGAAGCTTAGAATGGCAGGATGCTTTTAATTTTAATGAAGCTAATTTGGCCAGCTCGGTAAGGGCTGGTGTAAATGAGAACTGTTTGCAGTGGGTCTCTGTGTGAGTGGAGTTGTTCTAGGGAGTATCTGTTCATATGTTTGTCTTGAATAGCAAGATGTGTCGGTCTGAGTGAAGCATCTGAACCAAAATCCTTCAAAACTAAATTCTGTGAATCATCTGCTGTATGTGAGCAGGTCTTTCTCCATGGTAGATTGCCGTGTTTCACAGAGAAGGCCACTGCTAAGTAATGAAGCCAGTGACAAAATTTTTCTAAAGCTAGGTGATTGGCTTCATTATAAAATTTTTGAGGTAGGTACAATATGGCATGCTGTTGCTCCATTGAAGAGAAAAATGGTGTCTTAACCGAAAAGGTTTTTTTTTTTTTTTTGACTATAGTAGCAGCTGTTTTTGAGCTGGCATTTGTCTTGGGCAGATCGGGAATTTGTGTTTTGTTTGGAAATTCAGGAGTCATTAAATGCTCCTGGGGCTTCTTCACTATATTGTGACTCCTGTTTTCCAACTTGTCATCTTAATGGAATTAGCTTTCCATGAAGGGAATCTAAATTGTTATGATGTCAACATAAGTAGACAGATTCTTTCGCTACATTCTCTGACACATTCCCTGATAAGTGGTGGTTTACACAAAGGCTCAGACAGACGTCTCTAAGGAATTATTCAATTTTGTGCCAAAGCAGCAGAGCATTTGACCACCAGGGGGCCTCAGCTGCCTTTATTTTACCCAGAAAAATATTTGTGTTCTCCATCTAGACTATCTGCATTATCAGTAAAAAAAAATTAATAAAAAAAAAACCAAAAAACAAAAACCCAAAAACTGTCACATTCATACCTTAAAATGTGTTGTTGTTGTTATTGGGGGGGTTGTTATAGGCAGGCACATCCTCCTCCCCCCCTTTTTTTTTGTGACTAAATTTCTTTATATAGTCCTGACTGTTCTAACTCACTCTGTAGACCAGGTTGGCCTCAAACTCACAGAGATCCACCTGCCTCTGCCTCCAGAGTGCTGGGATTAAAGGTGTGTACCAACACCCAGCAAAATGTTTATCTTATAGAATATACTTCTAAAATAATAAAAATATATGAGTAAAACAAAGAATGAAATGCTGGTACATGCCACAGTGTGAATGAGCCTTAACAGCTAAAGCTGAAAGGAAGGGTGTTAGGGACTATGTCCCAGTGGTGGAATGCTTCCTTGGTACACCCAAGAGCCTGAAAGGGATACTCAGCACCTTCCCAACAAGTCGCCTGTTGTGAGAATATCCGGAACAGATAAGTCTATAGAAGCATGTTGCTGGGGTTGGAGGGTAGGCTGCATCATGGAGAGGAACTGCTTAGTGATCTAGGACTTGATTTGGAACTCGCAGACGTGTTCTGCATATAAACAGAGGCAGTGGTTGGACACTGTGACTGTAGTAAGTGCTACTGAATTTACTTTACTTTGCATTTTGAGATTAGGGGGCTTGGTATACAGCTTAATTGGTAAAATATTGCTTGAGAGTTGCAGTGATAGAATGTTTTCATAATGCATGAGGTCCTGGCTTCAGTTCCTAGCACTGCGTAGAGCAAGTATGGTAGTGTACAGCTGTAATCCTAGCACGCAGGAAGTTGAGGCAAGAGGACCAGGAGTTTAAGGTCCATCAGCAAGTTTGGGGCCAGCCTAGGCTGTATAAAACCCATCTTCAAAAATGAAATAATAAAGTTTCAAAATAGTGAATGATGATTCATCTTGATAGTGTAAAGTTATTGTTCATAAGAATTAAGTATATATTACATGTGTATTCATAAGATTTTATACATAGAATACTAAGTAAATGACTCAAAGAAAATAAGTAAGACTCATTTAAGACTCTGTCTTTTCTCTCCTGAATGCCTAAGGGGGTGTCACTTGCAGATCTTATAGGAGGTTGCTGGTAGCACAAGTGATAACTGTTGAATCTTTTCCTTATGTGCTTTAGTCTAGTATTTAAAAAGTTGCTCCAATTTCTGTCCAATAATTTACAATCATAGACCACATGATACTTCTTTAGTCTTAAGTAAAAGAGATAGACGATTGACAAGCAGCCAGTTTCAGCCTGGCATAATATCCTGTGCAAGATAGAGGATGCCTTCGGCATCTTTCTATACAGTTAACTAAATCTTAGCTCAGTGCTCTACTCTTTACTTTGCAGAACGGTCCAGGCTCTGCAGACAGCATCCCACCTATCACAGCAGGCTGACCTGAGGAACATCGTGGAGGAGATTGAGGTATAAACCTGTTTCTCCAAATGAGTCTCTGAGCTCCTGTCATGACACCCTTTACGACAGTCTTGCAAATAGACTTGACTGGTTTCTTATAACTAGCTCTGTATCTTTTACATCCGTGGCTGTTAAGTCCATCCTTTGTATTTGAGCAGTGCGTCCTAGAGAATATTTGCTAGGCTAACATTGGCCACAGGTTGTGGAACCAACAAATCTAAAATTCATGCTTCTCTCTGCTTTGTAGTTGTAGGCTCTGAGCCTCAGTTTTCCTGTACAATGATTGTGGGGGTCAGTAAGGTTAAAAGAGCCCGAATATATTAACTGGCTGCCTGTTGAGTGGATCCTAGGGGTGGGTTTTTTTTTTCTTGGTTGAGATTGTCTCATTGTATAACCCTTATTAGTCTTAACGTTGGTGTCTTCCTGCCTCACTTCCTGAGCTAGGATTTTAAGTGTGTGCTGACATCCTTGGCTCATTGCAGTTTTCACTATTGCTCAGTCCTAAACCCGGGATATTCCATACAGACAGTGATGATGGGCACTTGTGGCAGTGTCGTTGCTGTCTGCTCCCGGGAGAGCAGTGACTGCCTCGTCCTGCCCTCCCTCCGGAGAGCAGTGCCCTCTCGTCCTGTAAATCAGTGACTGAAGGAAAGTACTGTGCTTCCCCATGCTTTCCCAGTGGACAGCCACAGCGCCACACCATCTGTGTTGTGACGCTTCCTGACAACACTGCAGCCGAGGTCACCACTGGTGGCTGCCTCAGTGCTTTGGCAAGAGCGCACAGGACTATGGGAGACATGCCACCAGAGCTGCCAGAGACTTTGCCCTTCTGTAGAAATACTGGGTGGTTAAGGAAGTCTTCAGGTTTAGTGAGATTTCTCAGGAAGGCCAGGTGTCTGGTTTCTATGACCTCTGTGTCCCAGTGTGCCTCCATTTTTTTCATGACAGGACCTTGTTGCTCGCCTGGATGAACTAGGGGGCGTATATCTCCAGTTTGAGGAAGGACTGGAAACCACAGCCTTGTTTGTTGCTGCCACCTACAAGCTCATGGACCATGTGGGGACTGAACCATCCATGAAGGAGGTGCCTGTCTAATGATTCTCAAAGGCTTTATTGAGTATATCTTTCAAAGATAGCTGTTTCCAGGGCGGGCATTCAGATCATGCCTCAGGGTTATTCGTGACTTCCGGTAGGTGTTAAGAATGCAAGTAGAAAGGTGTAATGCCTGTACTGTGAAGCTGCTAGTCTGTGTGGGGGCATGCAATGAATGTTACACCTGCTTACATGGAGCACTTGCATGCCATTAAGTAGGGGCAAGGTCAAGCGTGTAACCCGGTTTGCTCTCCTTACTCCTGACAAACCCTCTGCTTGTCTCCTGAGTGCTTTCCTCTTTGCCGGCCCCATAGAGCTCCTCTCCAGGAAGTTCCCTGGACTTCAGAATTGCCTGTTCTCCCCTCTTCCCTTCATCCTCAGCAACAACTAATTCAGATAATCTCAGCTGCTGGATGTAGTTCTTCCTGCTGTCTCCCAGAGAAGCTTGTGTGTCCTCCAGATACTGCTAAAAATTACTTTTGTTTGTGTGGAGGGGGTTTGGGGGTAGTTCTTAGGAAGGGCTTAGCCTAAATGGTTTTAATTAGAGTATGTGTGATAAATATTTTTAAGTACAACCTCTCTGTCCCCTGTGTGTGAGGTTACCAACTTTTGGTCTAAAGTACTTAAAATACAAGTTCTGATACTCAGATTTTTAGAAGAAAGGTTTGAATTTAAAGCAAGACTCACATTTCTTTTATGTGTTATGCAAATGCCTTTATGTAACCAGCAAATAACATCAATCTTGGGCAGCTAGAATTAATTTTCTAGTAATTTGTTCTTATCTTGCATTCTTACTGTGTCCATTTCTTCTTCCTAAGCAAAGAACTATAATGCCCCCTTTTCACTTCTGTCAGGGTGAGCGCTGAGGAACGCAGGGTTTTCTGGTACAAATTACTGGGGAGTTTTCTGTATACCTTGCCGCAGATGGACTGCTGACTTTACTTATACAACTTAAACTTTTCTTGTTTTATTCCCAAGCTGTTACTAACCAGGTATTTGGCTAGAGTAATTTTGCTGTCACTGCTTTTGACATAACAATTCTGGTGAATAATCCCCCATTTTAACATGTCAATAGCCTACTGATGGAAAAATGTAATTGGTACAATTACAGAAAATTATTTCATGTCGACTGTGGCTAACACTGTTAGGAAGAAGGGAGCCTTCTTGTTAGATGGTAGATTTTAAAGAACAAAGCTGATTGAAGTAGAAAATGTCTCCTCCTAAGCAAATAACCTCCAGAATTGTAATCATGCCTTTTAGGGCCACTTGTTTTAAAATTGCTTTTCATTTTTCTCTTTTATGCAGCCCACAGGTTCTTAATGGAGACAGATTTTAGTTCCTTTCTAGTACACTTTGACCATAAAGTTGGCCCTTATGAATACAGAATTGGCCCATTTTATTTCTCGAAGAGAGTTTAGGGAGGAGGGTAGTTTAGCTGAGAGAATTATGGGAATTGGGAAAGAACAGAATTTCTGTGGCAAGGCTTTGGGACAGTTTTTCTTCCTTCCCTACCTCTCTCCCTTCTGTACTATAACTTGTGTTTATTCATCATGTTTTAGCCTCAGTTTCCTTATTTAGAAAGCATTTACAGCTATCACTCTGTCAAGGATTTGTCGTGATTTGAGGTAATTTGTGTAAAGCAACTATCATGGCTTGGTATTTAATAGATGGCTACTATTACATGAATTTTAGCCTCCACTTGCTTATATCAGTAGTCAGCTGGGTAGTTTGCATTTGTATAATAACCTGTCATTAAAGAATTAACAAGTAAAATGAGTGAATTTCCATTTATAATAGAAGATTGAATTAAAAACTATCAAGCTCAAATTTTAAGTTTAAATGCAGCATTTTGCTCCCCTCTAGTCCACCATTTGGATTAATGCTGGACGTGCTGACACACAAGGAGTGGTGTGGGGGTTGGGAGGCCCTGCCATTACTGCACAGGGGAGCTGAGCCGTGTTTCCCTTTGCTCTCAGGATCAGGTCATCCAGCTAATGAACACAATCTTCAGCAAGAAGAACTTTGAGTCACTCTCAGAAGCTTTCAGTGTGGCCTCTGCTGCTGCTGCATTGTCCCAGAATCGCTACCACATACCAGTCCTGGTTGTGCCCGAGGGCTCTGCTTCTGACACTCACGAACAAGCTATCCTTCGGGTATGACCTCCCTGTCCAAGACTGCCATTCTCATGCCGTTTCTAGTATAATACGAGACTTTGACATGTGGTAGAGAGCCAGTTATAGCCCCCATGAGGATATACCAATAAATATACATGGGGACATGACCCCTGGGGAGCTAGGCACAAATGCTTTTGAAGCTACTAAAAAGTGAGGCCCATGGTGGGGGTGGGGGATCTCATACCTTCAATGCCAGCATTCTGGACATTCTGGAGGCAGAGTGAGTTTGAGGACAGCCAAGGCTACACAGAGAAACCCTATCTTCGCTCCGGTGTGGTGGTGGTAGTGGGGGATTAGCAGAAGAAGAGGTGCTGAAGGAACTGCTCAGCTGCTCGGTGCTTATGAGCTACTCTTGCAGAACTTGAGTTTATTTTCCAGCACACACCTGGCATCCCATAACCATCTGCAACTCCATTCCCTGGGGATCTGATGAGCACCAGGCAGTCTTATGTTACACATATATACATGCAGGCAAACATTCATAAAGTAAAAATAAACAAGTTTTTTAGAAGAATAATAAGAAAAAAACTTTTTTTTTTTTTTCCTTGAAAATTATAAATAGCATGGGATTCCATTAAGTCTGGCTCAAGAAAATTGCAGTCTGGTCCATCGCTCCAGGTGTAGAGTCTTGCTCCTAAAATCTATTTCAGGAGCTAGAGATTCAGGACTAAATCCCCAGTACCATAAAACCATAAGTAAGTTAAACACAGTGAATTTTGGTAAATCTGTAACTCCAAGGTAGAGTAGTTGTCTGCCACATACTAGGTGCTGGGTTTGATCATTGGTTTCATACATTTAAAAAGTAGTAATAAAATCCATTTCCCAGTTCCCAAATTTTCCAGATACTTTGTTTTGTTTAGTTATGTTGTGTGTGTGTGGGCGTTTTGCCTGCATCTATGTGTGTGAATTACTTGAAACCTGGTGCCTGAGGAGGCCAGAGAAAGTGTTTGATCCTCTGGAACTGGAGTTACAGGCGGCTATGAACCTCCCTGTTGCTGGTTGAAAGCCCCTCCACACATGGCATTGAGCGTAGTCTTTTTGTGTTAAGTCTTTGTACAGAGCAAATGAACAGATTTTAAGTAACCTAGAGTTTTCATCTCCAGTGAAGCATTTGTTGCTGTTTTTTGTAAACCACTGATAAACTCAGGTCCCTATAGTCAGCGTGGTGTTTGTGTCAGTGTTGGAGTTCCACTGGATTTTGATAACTTTCTGTGAAGATGCTCCATATTTCAAAATTGCCTGTCTCCCTTGGTATAAATGTGTCTTTCTAACTAAGAGTAGGCTAAGCTATAACCTCATTAGCATAATGCCTTGAGTTAGGGTGGAATTCAGAGAACACAGTGGGGAGAGTATTGGCTCTGAAGTGGGTACGTATGTGTACACTCAAATGATAGGTCTATGAAAGGGGCTCATTGGGTAAGAATACTTGCTATGCAAGCATGAAGACCTCAGTTTGGATTCCTAGCACCCATGCAAAAAGCCAGGTATGATCATATGCATCAGTAATCCAAGCACCAGCCCTGGGGAATAATAGCTAGAGAGACAGGAGTATCACTGAGGTTTGCTGATTGAAAAATGGCAATATCTAGGTTCAGTGAGAGAGCCTGTCTCAAAGGAATAATGTGAGAGCAATAAAAGAGGACCATTGTCCTCCTAAGGCCTCTAAACATATATGTACACCTATATACACACACCCACATGCACATAGGCAGGCATGCAGGCACAAACACAGTAAATAAATGACTCCATACTCCTTTCCCCAACATATTTTTCTTACTAATAATTTTGGTGGAGTTTTTTGATTTAAGATATTATAGTAGAGTTGATAGGACAAGGGTTCAAAATCAAGAAGCAATAAATTGAGTATGGTGATAGACTCTTGTCATCTTAGCATTTTCCAGGCTTAGGAAGGAGTATTCCATGTTCCAGAGTGGCCTGAGTTACATAAAAAGACACTGTCTCTTAAGTAAAAAGGAGCTACACCTGTAAAAGCTTGTGAGACGTGTAATCTTGAGAAGATCCAATAGGAGGATCTCAAAGTTCAAAGCTTGCCTGGGCCTTGGAGTGATAATTCAAGACTAATCTGAGCAACTTAGAATCTGGGATTTTGGCTCAATGGTAAAGGTCTTGCCTAGCACACACAAGGCCCTGTACCACGAAAATAAATAATTAGAGCCAGCCACACTCACACACATGTGCATATACACAGTCTGTTTCCTCCGATGAGGTGGTTGGGCAGGGTCATCCCCGGCTGTAGCATTCTATCTGTTCTGTTTTCATACTTGGTCTCTGGTAGGCAGTCGACCAAAGTTAGTGCATATCACTGAAGAAAGGTACTTGTTCTACAGAGCTGGTTTCCTGTAGATGAAGTGCCCCAGAGGTCAAGTTCCCATTCCCTTGGTCTTTGTTCTATTCACATGTGGTTTGTTTTGTTTGACTTTCTAGTTGCAAGTCAGCAATGTTTTGTCTCAGCCTCTGACTCAAGCTGCAGTTAAGCTGGAGCATGCTAAGTCGGTGGCTTCCAGAGCTACTACTGTCCTGCAGAAGATGCCCTTCACACTTGCAGGGTAAGTCTGGGACATAAAGATCTATCTGTGCAGGGCACCAAGCTCTGTGCTTCAGGCCAGTAACTTTCAGCCAGTGTAACAGATCTTTTTCATAGGGGTTAGGCCAGCCTGGTCTACAAAGAGGGTTGCGGGACATCCAGGGCTGTTACGCAGAGAAACTGTCTCAAAAGGCCAAAAAAGTTAAAAACAACAGCAAAAAAACAAATTAGATTCATAGGGGTCATAAACCACATTGCCTAATGTGATAAATCCTAGAGGAGAACATTAGAAAGAGATTTCTAAAGCCAGGCCATTTTGCCTTTACTAGTTCATCCTCATCTCTAGTGGGCTCTGTCTTGTCATTGTGTACCTACTTTTAAATTTAATATTTTTGTCTGATGCATGAGTGCTACATTTTAGGAAAATCGGAAAACATCTATAATTGTACTACCTAGAAATAACTACTGCCACATTTTATAGTTCTTTTTATCAGTCTTTTTACTAAGAATAGAACATATTTCTAAAAAATTAAGACTTGGTTTCTATATAAAACCTTATTTAGTATCAGTGAGTTATTGCCATATGGCAGTTGGAATATTGGAGAGAACATATATATTTTTTCCATAGTAAAGGTTTCCCCACTAGACATCAAATAATCAAGTGAACTTGTCTTTAGGGGAGATGGTAAATGACAGTAAAAGTCACTGGTATCTTTCAACATGATTGTAGGGACTCTCCATCTTTCTTCTGTTTAAAATAGAAGATTATTAATTTGTAAAATAAAAATAACATGCTTTTTGGTAAATTCAAAAATAATATCAAAAAATTACACACAAGTCTACTCCCCCACACTGTCATCTTTGGCTTTTGAACTATTTCCTTGAGTGATTTTATTGATCAGCATCACAGGCTCAGTGATAAAGCACTGTGCGGCATGCCCTGGGTCCTGGGTTCCACCCCACCACCAGAAAAAAGAATTGACAACAGAGAATGATTGGAATCAGGCTGGCAAATGTGCCTGTAGTACATTACACTACAAGAAGACACTACAGGGCTGGACTTTGAGGACCTGAGAGGGAATCAAAGAACATTGCACATTAGGAGATGGGTTATCTTAGATGGTTTTCACATTTTCCACACTCAGCTGTGACTGAGCTGGAGGCTGCTGAGTGATACAGGGGTGCAACAAGGAGGGGACTGGCCCTGGACTGTGGCAAGGAGATACTTTGTAGCCAATGTGATTGATATATTCAGGACTTCTCTTGGATTCTTGCTAACCTTGCTGTCATTCCCAACAGGGATGTTTTTGAGCTAAACTTCAAGAATGTTAAACTTTCCAGTGGTTACTATGACTTCTCTGTCAAAGTTGAAGGTGACAACCGTTACATTGCAAACACTGTAGAGGTAGGTGCTTTCTTGTTGTCCCTATTTCCACATTAATATATATTAATAATATATTAATATATTAATAAAATGAGGAAGGCGTGAAGCCTCAGTCATCTGGTATATTGACTTCTTTTGTACCCAGGCTAAAGTGACCTTGACGTTTTGATCCGCCTGTCTCTGCCTTTGTTTTGGGATTTTAAGCAAGGGCTTACACAGTTTAGATTTTCTTTTTATTCTGTTTATATTTATTGGAATTCTACTGTAAGAAAAATAAACTGCCCTTTCCCTTCATTTATTTGTACGATGAAGTTTATATAGTGAGCTTGTAGTGTGTTATGGATGCTTATTTGACCATATGTTATGATAGTCATAACAAAATAAGTCACTTATTTTGGCCTCCTGTCATCCTAATTTTGCCTTTGAAGATTTCCTGCGCTAGACACCTTTGACATTCTGTTTAAATAAAAAGAATAGGCAGCTAGAAGGTTTGGCCTTTTCAAAAGCAGGCCCTCCTTACCGTGTAGATACTTGTTTTGAAGCTTGGCAGAAAGGAAGATGTTTTTTGAAACTCCAGTCACTGCCTCGTGTTTGACCTTTTGGGCGCAAGACAGCTGATCTGAACCACTCTCTAGAACATAGCTTGGATAGAAACTAATTTACTGTGTATCTTGAACCTTTAAATTCCAGATTATTTTTCATCGGTTTCCTTATTTGCAACATAATACATTACAAAGAAAACTCTTTCTTTCCTTGCAGCCTGGCCTTTCTCCTGCCTTGGAAACAGCTTTCTAGCTACATTGCTAGGGTCGCTTCCCTGCCTTCATTTTCATTTCAGTCGTTGTCCCAACACCTGTCCACCCCCCTCTAATGTCTTCCGAGAGCTCTCTGTTGTATATTGTCAGTTGCTCTGTAGTCTCACCAACATTGGTATTATCCATTTTTATGATGTGTAGTATAGTGTTGCCTTGTGATATTTCACTTAGATTTGTTGTAAAGTTGGGTACTGTTTTTGTGGTCATTGGGCAGTTAGGTTTCCAACCTATGAATTGTATGTCTGTTGCTGGTTGTTTATTAGCCTTCTTCCCTTCCTGGCTTTCAGAAGTAGT
>JANBXA010000391.1:13045000-13125000 GCA_030556225.1 Cricetiscus sungorus | reverse complement strand
TGAAAGCAGGCCCAGCTGCATTACAGTGGCGCCCAGTCCCTTTCCTGTTTGAGGCTGACCCTGCAGCACTGGTTTGAAGGAAGAGCTAACCAACAGGGAGTCTACACTAACTTTTAAAGCAAGCCTGAGAAAGCTACGGTCTTGTTTGTACAGTTTGCTATAAGACAGTATTTCCAGAGTTCCATTTGTAATGAGATTTTAGAATCAAAAGGGTTTATTTTAAACTGTTCTCTATTCACTAACAACCCTGCAGTGTTTCTAGGCAGCAAAAGGAACGTGTTATTGGCAGCCTTTTAAAATAGGAAAGCGAACCAAAATTAGTCAAATTCACTACAGCTTGCTCTTGTGTGCATTCTGTGTGTTCGATAGTCTGAGAAGTGTCTGTATAGCCTGGGGATGCTCGTAGTGGTTCCTCTAGACAGACATTTGGTGGGATCTCAATGAGCGAACTTTAATGGCTGTGTTACCACTCATGGTTAAGAAACATGATGGCTTCATTATTGCTATGTTCTGGATTCTGAAGAACCTTGTACAATCCTTAAACATTCATTTATCTGTCTTGGCCTACTGAGAGTAAAATGATTATTTTGAATAAATTTATTGGGTGATGTTTTTGTATTTTTAAATTGACCCTTTGACAATTTTATATATGTATATAATGCATTCTGTTATACTTACTCCCCACTCTGTTATTCCCTTCCCATCTTTGTCAACTCCTCCCTACCAGTCTTCCCCCCACTTTGATGTCTTTTTGTTTTGTGTGTGTTTGCTTGTTTTGAGAGAGAGAGAGAGAGAGAGAGATACAACAGGAAGTTGGGTGGGTAAGGAGGAGAGGATATGTATATAGAGCTTGGCGGTGTTGGTATATACCTTTAATCTAGCACTTGGGAGGCAGAAGAAGATGGATCTCTGAGTTCGAGGTCAGCCTGGTCTACAGAGGGAGTTTCTGAACAGCTAGGGCTACACAGAGAAACCCTATGTTGGAAAAACAAAAATAAACAAAAAGACTGTATATATGCTCCATTGTCCATATTATCCTAGTATTTTAAAAACAGGAGTTAAATATACATGAGTGTGTGCTGTTTTTCGAAGTATAGAAAAATTATAATGAATAAGTCTTCTATCCTCTCAATTCAGTCCTTCTTAGAGAAGATTATTACCATTAATAGCTTCTTGGATGCTAAGAAAAAGTAAAAGATGAGGCTGGAGAGATGGCTCAGTGGTTAACAGTGCCTGTTTCTCTTCCAGAAGATCTTAGTTCAGTTCCTAGCACCCACATCAGATATTTCACAGCTGCGTGACTCCATTTCTGGGGAATCTGATATCTCTGTCCTCCACGGACACCTGTATTCATCATCTTACATGCTTACACTCAGATGTATACATATAATTTAAAATTTACAAGTTTTCTTAAGCAAAATAGAAAACTCTATTCATCTGGATAAGTGAGACAGCTGTCACAAAACAGTTTTTATTGAAGCAGGAGAGAAGACTGCTAAAAATAATTACTTTAATTTTTCCTTCTTTGGCCTTGATTTGGGGCTGTCATACCTTGATATGGCATCTTGGAAAATGTCAAGGCTCTCTCTCCTTTCATTATTTGCACAGGCCGCAAATATTGCTTGATCCTGACACTTAGATGAAACCATTGGATTTGCCTAGGATTTCTCTGAGTTACACTCAAAGCCTATCATATTTGGAAGGCTCACAAATACGTTTGCACACAAATGTGCCTTGGGTTTGCATAATTTACATGTTTAGACTGGAAAATTTTTAACTGGAAAATGTCCAATGAATAGACTTTTTAATGTGCTTTCTGTCTCTTTTGGATATTTACATTTACTTTTCTCAAATTTTAGATTTTCTTATTTCCTGGTATTAGCTAGCTCCTCTTTTTGGAAATGTTTACAAAGGAAGAGCCAGGACAGTCTGGTTTGCACTTAGAACAGATTCCAGATCTCTCTGACTTAAAACATCCAAGGTTGCTTTTTTGCTTATGATGTGTCTTTAGTGAGTTAGGTGGATGACCTGCCTCATGTCACCCTTACTCAGGAAGCCTTCCTGAAGGGGCAAGCCTGTGTCTGGACATTGTCTATGTCCATGAGTCTTAAGGCTTCCACAGAGGAATAGTACAGTCCACTTCTGCTCACATTTCATTGGTAAAGCAAATCATGTGCGCCTCTGAGATCCCAAGGGTGACAAAAGCCACACTGTGCTGACACATGCACAGGAGAGAGTGGGGACTACTTGATGAACTGTTCAGTATGGAGAGCTACCATGGCATCTTCTATCTTCATGGAAAGGATTACTCCTTGACACAGATGAAGTATTAGTAGCAGGCCAGACGCTGATAGTGAGAAACCTCTGTGTGGATTGAGTGCCTGAGCATGCGTATGCATGACCTCTTCAGCCTTTGATGTCCTCATCAAAACAGCACTGCCTTCCTATTGTGCAGATTGACATAGCTGTACAAAGCCAGTGCCTTTTGTTGAGTAAATACTAAGAAATCTTTGCTAGATGTTAGTATTTACTGGCATGAACTATTTAAATATTTAAACATCACTATGTAAGTAATTCTCATTTGTTTGTTTGTTTATTTATTTGGTTTTTCCAAGACAGGGTTCCTCTGTGTAATAGCCTTGACTTGTCCTGGAAGTCACTCTATAGACCAGTCCTGTTTTGATTCACAGAGATCCGTCTGCCTTTGTGTGTGTGTGTGTGTGTGTGTGTGTGTGTGTGTGTGTGTGTGTCCAGTGCTAGGATTAAAAGTGTGCACCACTACCACCCAGCCCTATATTTATTTTAAAGGACACATTTTAAGAGACTTTTTTTTTTTTAATCCTTACTCCCTTTTTACTCCTTTTTAAATACACACCAAAGCCAGAGAAGTGAGGAAGGGACAGTAGCAAGTCTTACTTCACTATTACCTTGCTCAGGATGGGAGTAGTGAGAAATGCTATCAGTCCTGGTAGGTACCTTTTACTATGGTCTTGAAGACGCCCATCCTAGAATTCTTTTCCTGCCTTTATTCACTTTTAAGATAAGAATGTTTAAGGCAGGGTTCAGTCCATAGAACACTTTATATTTTTGCACAAAACCATAGCTTCAGTCCACACAAAACCAGATGTGGTGGTACACACTTCTGCTTCAGTAATTTAGGAGGTGGGAGCAGAAGGGTCCCAAGTCATTCTTGGCTACACAGCTCAAGGCTAGCCCAGGCTACATGAGACTGTCTCAAAAAGAAAAGAAGGAAGGAAGAAGGAAACATTGGTCTGGGTATGTGACTCCATGGTGGTACTTTCCTACCAGTGCGGGAGATCCTGGATTCCCTAACACACGAGCACAGACTTTGGATGTACACAGTAGCTCCTCTCATACCCACCAGTTGACTTGATGTCTCTCTTTTGTGTTTTGCTGTAGCTTAGAGTCAAGATCTCCACTGAAGTTGGCATCACAAATGTGGACCTTTCCACAGTGGATAAGGACCAGAGCATTGCACCTAAGACCACCCGGTAAGTGAGATGCCACCTAGGCACTGGAGCCCCCAGGCTTCAGAGCTGCAAAGAACAAAACTAGGCACTGTGTCCCCTCTAGGTAGCATTTCCATGGTGGCAGTGACCTCACCCTATCCCTAATTCAAGAGACTGCAATTCCAGTGATATTGCTCTAGGGATTCTGGTGGCAAGTAAGCAGATAGAAATTGTTCTCATGTTTAGTTCATGAGCCTTTTTTTTTGTTTTGTTTTTGTTTTTGTTTTTCGAGACAGGGTTCTCTGTATTGCTTTGGAGCCTGTCCTGGAACTAGCTCTGTAGACCAGGATGACCTCAAACTCACAGAGATCCCCCTGCCTCTGCCTCCCGTGTGCTGAGATTAAAGGCATGCACCACCACCAGCTATGAGCCAACTCTTGTTACCTCAGAATGTAAATCTTGAGTCCACTGTGCCGTTCACGTTACTTAGTTCAGATAAGATTTGTTTCTAGTAAGGTATCATTCTCAAAAAAGGAAGCATTAGATTAATTTGTGTTTTACAGCAGTCTTAGCATCAGAGTCCTGAATTAGCTTTTGGTGTGGCTTTATGGGAATTCTGGCCAGTGGTGGGTCTGAAACCACTTGGAAAACCTTAGACCTCGATCTGAGACTCCTGCTCCTCTTCCCTACCCACAGAAAGCACTGCTAATGCCCTAGCACTTGCTCCTGCTGAACCAAGGCACGGTTTCTGGGGTCTTCTTTTTTTCCTTTTGGCAACATCCTAGGTAACCATTAGCATTTTTTTAACATAAAAATATCTTCTCTCTGTATGGTGACAGGTTTTTAGTACATGTGGTGCTGAAGTGAGCACTAGCCATTAGCATTAGATCAGAGTTGGCCAGGATGCCTGGTAAAGACCATTTGTCAGCATCACCTAGATCCCATTTCGGGGGGAGGAGTAGAGAGTAGACTGTCTCTATCTTGGGAGTAGTTCAAATCCCAACTTCACTCTGATGGAGTGACTATAGAGGCAGGCAGATGCAACCTGAAGCTATTTTGAAGGCAGGGAATGCATTAAGTTAGACTCACTCTTTGTAAGTCATGTAGCGCTAGACTTTCTGTCCCTGACTTGGTTGTTACTGCAGTGATAGTACACTATTTGAGAATGCACTAAAATAATGTCTGTAGGGGTGGTTTGCAAAGTTAATTCTCTGTAGAGTTGGTTTTAATAAGGAAATATAAACCAAGAATGTAAAACAATGCCAGGTATGAGCTCTATAACTGTTTGGCTTGTTGATCCCTTGGTTGTCTTTCTCTTCAGTCCCAGGAGATAGCTATGGAGAAAACAGCTTTCCTCGTCAAGTCTGCCTTTTGAGAAAATGACTTTTTAAAGCCCAATTTCATGGCAGAAAAATAAATTGAAACAGTCCAGAAAACAAAGCATTAAAAAAAAAAAAAAAGGAAAACCCAATATTCCCTTCTTTCCTTTGCTCCCACCCTCCCTGCTTACCTACCAACCTCCCTGCTGCTGGCATCGATCCATGGCTGTCCCTCTGCATCCTGCCAGCCCTGCAGCGATGCACACAGGCTCCCCACATCTGAGCTGGGCCAGTTAAGAGCCATGGGTCGTTGAAGTGAAAGCCTGAAGGTACACATTTTCACATAATATTTTCCCCAGACCCTGACTAGACTTTTCTCTGCTTTTCTCAGTCAGTCCTGGCCTGAGGCTGAGATTGTAGCTTAGTGGTCTGGTCAAGCTTTCTGATCTACCTTGTAAGAAAAGATTTTAAAGGCCTCTTCAGTCAGCTTTATTGATCTACTTTGCCTCTAGGCCACAGATATTTCTGTACATTCCATGGAAGTGGTAAAATGGGGCAGGGACAATTGGGCAATAATTCCTGTTCTTAGATATGGAGACCCTATCAGAAGTCTGACTGTATGATATCTCTTTCAGGGTGACCTACCCAAGCAAAGCCAAGGGCACATTCATTGCGGACAGCCACCAGAACTTTGCCCTGTTCTTCCAGTTGGTAGATGTGAACACCGGTGCTGAACTCACCCCTCACCAGGTCAGGAGGACACCCCTACTGTTCCTCTGTCCAGAGATCAAGTGTGCACCAGAGCCATGATGTTCTGACAGGGATGCGAGTGAATATCACATCCCTGCTTTCAGAGCCTGGCTGCACCCTTACAGTCCTTGTCTCCTTTGCAGTGAATGTGAGCTATTAACTGAAGTAAACATGTCTTTAAAAAAAAGAAAAAAAAAAGATTAGCAGAGCTTTTTGGCTGAGACCTGTAGTCACAGATAGAAGCTTGGGGTAGCTGAGGCAGGAAGATAAGTTCAAGGTTTTCCTAGGCCATCAGCTGAGTTCAAGACAAGCCTGGCAGATTAGTGAGAACCAGTTTAAGGCAGAAAAGAGCCAGGATTGAGTTTAGTGGTAGAGCACTTCCCTACATCCCCAAAGCCATCGTGGGGGTGGGGAGCTGGACAGAGGATCATCAGTGAAGAGTGCTTACTGCTCCTGGGTTTGGCTCCCTACACTTACACATGTGGCTGCTTACGACTGTCTGTAGCTGCACTTCCAGAAGCTCCAGTGCCCCCTTGCAGTCTCCACAGCTACGGGCACAGGGGCAGTTTACTTTCATACTCACGGGCAAAGTATTTATATGCATAAAATGAAGTAAACAACTTCTTTAATAACATGAAATAAATAAAATTTTTAAAGTATTATTTAAAAGATGTATTTAAGGCAGATTAATTCTTAGGAGGGTTTTAATTAAAACAAAAAAGTAATACTTTGAAACAATTGTTTTTTTTCGGGGGGGGGGGGTTGTTTTGTTTGTTTCCAAGATGGGATTTCTCTTTGTATCCCTGGTTGTCCTGAAACTCAGAGATCTGCCTGCCTTTGCTTCCTGGATGTTGGGATCAAACACATATGCCACCACTGTCTGGCTTGAAATAATTTTGAACAAAAATGGAAAACCTAGTCAAAAAACAAATTTTTGGCAAATTTTTGCCAAAGTAGATTTTCTGAAAAATATCTTTTCAAGTTTGTGCCTATTTTACATTATAAAAACAAAAAGCATTATGTATTTTAATTTAATTTTTTAAATATTTTATAAGTATGAGTATTTTGCCTTCATGTAAGTATGTACACATGTGCCTGGTGCCTGTGGAGGCTAGAAGAGAGCATCAGATTCCCTGAAACAGTGATTACAGATAAATGTAAGCCCCCATATGCGTGTAACCATTGAGCCATCTCTTCATGTGTGTAATGTGTGATTCAGTAGCCTCTCACATATGTGTGACATCTTGTGAGTGTGGCAGTACAGGTGGAAGGCAGATATCCTCTCCCCACCCCTGGATAAGACTGATTGCTATAGCCAAGATGCTCTGCATTGTGGCCTCCCTTTAGTAATTTGATGTGTGGACTTGTAAGTGAGATTTATGCTTTGTGCTTAGGTCCAGCACTAGCTGTGTTGCTATGGTAACTCATTTAATGCTCTTGCCTTACAATCTGTAAATTGTAGCCAGCCACTTGTCTTGTTAAATTCTTTGTCTTGAAGCCCTTGAAAGGAAAGCCTTTCATGAATATTAAACTTTGTTGCAATTCTAACACACATTGGCGTAAGACCTTAGTGTCTTGTGTGGTAGCTGAGGACACCCAAACCCACTGTACTATGGCTGGGTAGCTACAGTTGCTTGGTTGCTGGGTGGCTCGGACTCCCCAGGCACTTCACTGCGTGCTTCACATACTTTATTACAAAATCTTTACACAAGTGCACCAAGAAGTTAATATTTGTGCCTTAAAGATAGAGAAGTCAGGGTCCGTGGAAGTTCAGGTAGAGGAAGTTCAGGTAACCTACTCGGCTACCAAGTAAAGGAGCCAGGTCACTGCCTTCAGGGCCAGGTTCTCTGTGACACCAGGTTGCACTGTTGATTAGAACTCTGCCTTGTTATCGACAACAGAGTGTCCACAGCTGCATCTTGAGCTGGAAACACTAGGAAATTAAAAGTGAGCCTCTTACAGTCCCTCCTCATCCCCCTCCTCTTCACCCTCTGGTGGGGAAGCTAACTGGGCAGCAAAGTGGCCACAAGAAATTGCAGCAGCAGAGGGCAAATTATCACAAACTGGGCGTTCGGCCTCCCGGTCACTGAGCATTGGCTGGACTCCTGAGTTCAGTTCCTCTCTTCTTGTTTTTGTTTGTTTGTTTTTTGTTTTTTTGGTTTTTTGGGGTTTTTTGTTTTGTTTTGTTTTGTTTTTTCTTTTGAGACAGGGTTTCTCTGTATTGTTTTGGAGCCTGTCCTGGAACTCGCTGTGTAGACCAGGCTGGCCTTGAACTCAGTTTCTTTCTTATTCGAGCGAAAGAGTTGTCTCTGGGGCAGGAACTAGGGTGAGATGGCTGCTTCTTCCCTTCTCGGCAGGGCAGGGTTCTCACTAAGACAAAAGAGCAGCCCTTTGCCCCTCCTGGCTGATTCAGTGCGGGGCCCACAGGGAGTTCTGAGATGGTCAGATGGAAATGTTCTGTTGTTGTTATTGTTGTTCTCTCCAGACATTTGTTCGACTTCATAACCAAAAGACTGGCCAGGAAGTGGTGTTCGTTGCCGAGCCAGATAACAAGAATGTGTATAAGTTTGAACTGGACACCTCTGAAAGAAAGATCGAGTTTGACTCTGCCTCTGGCACCTACACACTGTACTTAATCATCGGAGATGCCACTTTGAAGAACCCAATCCTCTGGAACGTGGTATGTGCCTGATAGGTGTGTAGCCGAGGGTTGCTGTGCTACAGCTCTCACACTGACAGCCTTGCTGGGAGGCCCTGTGGTCTGCTGTACACAGGGTCACACATACTCTGTACAGTGCCGAGTGGACGCTTAATAAGTATTGATCAAACGAATGACATATTCAGGTTCCTTGAACTTCTGTAATCTATCAGAAAGAGGTGTTCTTATTACATCAAGGCACTGTGGGGATACATAGATGAAGAAATATGGCCTTGGCCTTTGAGATCTGTTATAGCCTAAAGAAGAAGAGGGCAGTGAGTGGTGAATTGTAGGTGTACAGAATGCTAATAAATAATGTCCAGCAGTTACCTGATTATATTACAGGTTACACAGCTCTTCCCATATAGGCTTCACTGTTTTGATAGTTGTGATGACAGAAACATATTGAAAGACAACTTTGGAGCAAGGAATTGAGGCATCACACAGCTTCCTGGAATAGCACCTGGGAGCACGAGTTGAGGAGCTTCCAGAGAAGTGTGGTGTGCTTCCAGGAAGATGAGGAATTGTTTTTCTGAACCTTGAGTCTGATGGAGGAGCAGGAAGTGATGGGATGGGAAATGGCAGAGAGCAGATACAGCATTCAGACAGGGCTGGTCTTCATGCAGAGAGAAAGGCCAGCTGCCTTTTTTCCTGCTATGTTCGAAATGCCTTTTCTTTCCTAGGATTTGAAGATACTTTTGTACAAGAGTGCATTTTCTTTCTTTCTTTTCTTTTTTTTTTTTTTTTTTTTAATGTGATTAAATCACACTTCCTGGGACACCTGGCATTTTCTGATTACAGCTGTAGCCACCATCACACCAGGTGGGGTTTTCAGATTAAGCAGCTTTGGGGGCTTTCCTACTCTACTAGTGGGAAATTGGAATCTGTGCTCTAAAAGGCACTTTCAGCAAATGCTAGGCTTGTTCTTAAGATCTTCAGTGCCTCTGATTGTCAGCTAATGGATGAGCCGTGATTGGAGTGCACGGGGGCTTTTCCGTCTGCGCTTCCGCCCTCTTCTCACGCTGTGCCTCAAAACTCTTCTTGTTTCTCAGGCTGACGTGGTCATCAAATTCCCTGAAGAAGAAGCCCCCTCCACTGTTCTGTCTCAGAATCTCTTTACCCCGAAGCAGGAAATTCAGGTATATTCTAAAGGTGTCATCCACTAATCCTGGACTTGGGGTGGACCCAGAGACAGGTGGCAAACTTCTGAGCTGTGGCTCTGGCCCTTTAGCCTGTTTGCTTGGCGCTTTATAGTGTGGACTTTGCCTCTCTGGAAATTGGGTGGGACAAGTTAGTGGTCCCACCTTCCAGCTGAAAGTACAGCAGAGATGAGATCAGATCCCAGACTACCACTGGGCAGTCTGAGGCACAAGTAGGTGTAGCTCTCATCCTCTCAACTGACTGACATCTGAAACAGTCTGTTAACAGGTAAAAATTCACTGGGGTGGAGGAAGCAGGGCTTTACCACCCTAGGTAAGTCATTGTCCGTCTCAGGCCACTCCTGTTCCTTGCAATACAAAATAAGCAAGCTCTCCCCAGCCCAGCCCATGGGATGTTTAAGTATCTCTGAAACCCTTCATAGAATAAACACACAGTTGTCAAGGAAATGAGGTGGGTCCCTCAGGGGACTACTCTGCAGTTGGAGGAGATTCAGTCAGAGTAGTAGCATAGAGTCCACTGCTAAAATAATGAAGAATAGCCAGGTATAGTAGCCCATACCTGTAATCCCAACATTAGCAAGGCTGAGGCAAGAGGATCATGAGTTCCAACCAATAAAATAAAGGACAAGTGCTTAAGGAGCAGGGTAAAGGGTTCTTTCTAAGTCCTTGTCATGTTCTGTGGTATTGTTTAGTAATGCAAAATACAGTCACACAGCAGTATTATCTATGACAATGAAGGAGGCAGGGTGATCTACAGGGTGGACCAGGTGGCAGCAGCATTGGTAATCCCTTAACACAGTGTCAGCAAAAGAGGAGCCACGATGAAAATTTAGGTGCTGGAGCCTCAAACAGAGCTGCCTTCTCATAGAGCTGTGTTGGCTGGTCACTGGCACGAGGAAAGGAGACCATACTTACATACTGCAGGACATATATTGGAAAAGATAGGGGTACACAAGTGTTAGAGCTAATTTTTCCTCACAGGATCTTTTACAAGCCAAGTAGAGTGATCATAGCTCTCCCTAGAAACTCTTTACCTAGAAACTGAGGGAGAGGGTAACATGCCATTAGTCTCATGGCCAAACATCTAATTAGGCCTAAGTAGATCATTGCTATTTGTGCTAGCTCATGCTGTTGAGGGGGGCTGCTCAGAATTCACTGTCTGGCTGCTCAGGAAAAGATGAGACACATCTGAGAGGCGTGCTAGCCAGCTTTCTGGTTTACCTTTAGAAGTTAAGCAGAGCTGGTGAGGGAGATGTGTTCAGATCATCTGTGTTCAGATCATCTGTAGAGCCATGGCTAGGAAATTAAAGTGTGAGTTAAGGGTGGACGGGCTATAATAGACCCTGTTAAATTCTAAAGGGGGTGGAGTTATTGTTGGCCAGGTAACATGACAGAAGCCCTTTGAAGCCATCCAAGCCATCCCTAGGACTGAGCTTCCTTTTGACACAAGCCAGGTGGACCTTGGTGGTCTGCATTCTCCAGCCTCTACATGGCATGAATCTTTGAGGTAGAAAGGCTGGCCGTATACTGTCTCAAACCAAAATAGTATCCTAGGAAGAGAGACCTCTGGGATCAGAAGCCGCCTTTAAGAAAAGGTGTAACACCAAACAAAGGCTTAGCCTCCAGGAGGCATTTCCTCTCTATGATGGCTGGCATTTGGTCCCTGGTACACAGGCAGCCCCTGCTGAGAAGAGCACATTCTGAAACTTCCTGGTGTGTCTTCTCTTGTCAGCACCTGTTCCGAGAGCCTGAGAAGAGGCCCCCCACCGTGGTGTCCAATACCTTCACAGCCCTCATTCTCTCGCCCTTGCTCCTGCTCTTCGCACTGGTGAGTCGCCATAATTAGCATGGGCAGTGTGTCTGGCTCTAGGAAGACAGATGTAGCCATTCCAAAAGAGCCTTTATGCTCTGCCTAAGTACAGCTCTGGAGGGGTCCAGCAGCTGTGACTTCAACTAATAGTCAGAAAGTTTTAGAATAACCAGAATTCCCCACAGGGCTGGGGTGGGGGGGGGGCAGCCAAATAAACGCATCCATTAAGAAGGGAGCATGAGAAAATTTCTACCAGCTACTGACAGTGACAAAAGTATACAGTCCAAGATCCTCTGGGGTAGTGTTCAGATGAGATCAAGTGTGGAAAAAAGAAAAAAATCGAGCTCAGTGTTGATAGCTTTAAGAATGGAGAACAAGCTATGCATTCCAGATCTCCTGGGAGCATGAAACCGGAATGAACTCAAAGTCTGCTTAGAAGCAGTGTTAATTAGTCTGCCCACACAATGGGATGGTGTGCCAGTTAGCAGGATGATAGATCTGACACTGATGCCAACAGGTGTTACAGAAAGAGGCTGGCAAGGAGGTAGGTGAGTACGTTTAGTGTAACCCTCTTGGTGGAAAAGTTTTTAAAGTATATTAATGTCACCTCTTAGGAGGAGACTTGGAGACTGTAAAGCAAACCATTCCTAATTTTAATAGTAATATTTATTTGTGTGTATATGTGTGCATATAGTGGTGTGTGTATACATACATACATACATACATACATACATACATACATACATACATACACACACACATACCTACACACACACATGCATACATGTATGTTTGGTTTGGTTTGGTTTTGGGGTTTTGTTTTTTTTTTTGGTTTTGTTTTGTTTTGTTTGTTTTTTTGGGTTTTTTTGAGGCAGGGTTTTTCTGTGTAGCCCTGGCTGTCCTAGAATTTGCTCTGTAGACCAGGCTGACCTGGAACTCAGATATTCCCCTGCCTCTGTCTCCCAAGTGCTGGGACTAAAGGTGAGTGCCACTACACCTCGTTTATTTACACTTTTTTTTTTTTTTTAAAGACTATCTTAGAATTGGCTCTGTAAACCAGGCTGGCCTTGAATGCACAGAGATCACCTGCCTCTGCCTCCAGAGTGCTAAGATTAAATACATGTGCCGCCACGCCAGACTCAATTTATATATTTTAACCAATTAAATTTTTTTCTTTCTTTCTTTCTCTAAAACTCATAAACATAGGTATATAACCTCAAAGTTCAGAGAATTTGGCCAACAGAAAACAAAATTTTAGATATTAATTTTACAAGTTATCTATCTTAAATTAACTGGTTGATATCCAACAAAGAATAGTGATTAAATATAGAAAGCATGCCACAAGCTTTTATAAGCAGACCTGGAGTGTGGGTGTTCTTGTATTGGGCTGGTGGAATTTCAGAAGTCCATCACCAGAGCTTGTTCCTGATGCCTGTAGCTTATGATGGCCACCCTAGAGGACTTAGTGGAAGTATCAGTCACTTCCTCATCAGTGTAGCTTCTGCCCTCAAAGCTCCATGGTCTTGTCTTTTTTTTTTTAATAGAAGAGTTTGCCATCATTAAAAATGATGTTCAGTTCCCCAAGCACAGTTGAGAGCAGCTACTCTGCTGCTTTTCAGAAGGGAAAGGGGCAGTTCTTCCTCAGGACTCAGGTAGGGTGCTATCACCTGGGAAAATCCCTGTCTTTTAAGCATGTGTGAACTTTGAAGGTCTGGTGCTAGCCATTGGATCGGAGCTGGCATAGTAAAGGACTCACTCTTTCACCTTCTAATCTTCATTTATTTCTCCATCATTCAGTGGATCCGGATTGGTGCCAATATCTCCAATTTCACCTTTGCTCCTAGCACAATTATCTTTCACCTGGGACACGCTGGTAAGTGCCCCAGGCCGCTAATTCCATTTAACCTCCTCTGACATTTTGCCTGTCCACAAAAAAGTCCTGTTGAGTAGGTCCACAACCTATTAACTATAATGGCTTAATAGTATACTATTTCCTTCTTCCTCCTGGCCTTTTAGGACAGTTAATATGATGATAAACCTGTTTGGCCCATCAGCTTAGAATAGCTGTTACTCTATTGGGCCTCATTGTACTGGAGGGGCTGTGGCAAAAACCATTTGCCCTCGTTTAATAGCCCTGTTCATTTGCAGAGATTACTCACTTAGCATGTCTTTACACTGAGCCATCTTCCTGGATGAAGAGCATTTAATACAGTTTCCAAAGGTTATTTTTCCCCAACACATCGATCTTCACATTTGCTGGCAGCTTTCTCTAGACAGTAATGAAACAATCCCCTACCTCTGTCAGACGAACTATCCTCCATTGTTCTTTGGAGGGTGTAGATTCTAAACAATCTAGACATAACAGGGCAGTAAATTCCCAGATCATTAAGCATTTCCAGACCTTTCTATTCCACTGGAAAGTTCAGTATTTTAATTCCTTTGCCTCCAAGGAATTACCATCCAAGGAGTCACCATCTCTGCATCCATCGTGCATGGCTACTCCAGGGGTCCATAGAGTCTCTTGACAATCCAGTCAAATGTGCATCTGTATTCTTCTGAGGAAAGGAAGTCTGTAACTTTGATGAGATTCTCACGGTGGTCCATGCCCTCAAAAATGCTTAAGCATCCCTGTGGTAGTTCATCTGTCATCCTGAGCACAACTGGCAGGGTGACCTTTTCCCCCACTTAGTTACTGGACTTGAATGACAGCCCTCCTGGGTCAGGCTGGGAACAAGACCTGAATAGAAATGTATTTAGAGCCATGACTTTTCAGGCCAGTGTGCTTTATTTAGTATGTTTTTCCTCCTTTGATTCTCATAATTCAACCCTGATGACAGTGATTGGGGCAGGAACTGTGATCCATTTTGATGGTAAGAGAATTTGGTCTCTAAGAAACTTAACTGATCCTATTCCATTGAGCCTTCCCAAGCCTCTTTGCTCACATCCTAGCCACAGTGGCAAATTATTCTTGGTATAGTTCTAATGGAAAGGAAATGACTAATTGGCTTATGTCCTGAACATTCTTATTAAAAATTTGAAATGCAAGATGATATGTCTCAGATATTATAAAGTAAAGACATAGCCCTACATGAAAGAAACAGAAAGTAGATAGGAATGGGCCTGTAGATCAGAGAGGTAAAGTAGCTGAAGTCAGATTTTTACCTCTAGGTTTCTTGGTAAACCAGGCAAGTATATTGAGTCATCTACTCTGTGCTGTTGAGATAAAGAGTTAAACATAAAAACTGCCTAGAAATACTGATCTTTATGACAACAAACAGGTTCTGCACCTTACTCCCTTCCCCATTGTCACCGCTTCATGTAATTGGATGTCATGACATTTCTTGTAGCAATGCTGGGGCTCATGTATGTCTACTGGACTCAGCTCAATATGTTCCAGACCCTGAAGTACCTGGCTGTCCTGGGCACTGTGACATTTCTGGCTGGCAATCGAATGCTGGCCCAGCAGGCAGTCAAGAGGTGAGGCTGGGGATGGACCAAGCTCCAGGTGGGATAAGAGATGTTTGTGTGAGCACTGCCAGCCTATCTCTTAGACCACAAAGCTATGTGGCAGAATGATTGACATTCTTAGGGGCAAGTCATGCAGCCTGTTAGAAAAACCATAAGCAGGTCTTATAAAGAGGAAAGTAACTGTAGTGACCAGTTGTCCTCCACATTAGAAAAGGTGATGGCTGTATTATGTCGACTAAAGGGTGCTATATAAGAGGTGTAAAGTTGTTAACGTTCTGGCTGTGTGAAAACTCTTCTTGCCCCCTCCCCCTATGCCCCCAGAGTGGCACCTCTGGGGCTCTGGGTGGTGCCAGAGCTCTTCCTCCCGCCCACAGGTTTGTGCTCTGCCCCTCAGCAGTTGTGTAGACTTGGCAGCAGCTCCCAGCAGGAACACCCACTCAGGAGCCCACACTGCTACCCAGGAACAGACAGCCCGAGAGGCAGACAAATGCTCGCACCTTGACATGGTGGCAGTTTGACTTTCAGAACAGAGTTGGAGGCAAATTTAAATGTCACATAGGTGTTTCTCATTGATCTGACTTTATTAGAACCCGACTGATTTCAGCCACGCAAAGGCCAATAAGAAAAGGTCAGAATTGCTTTCACCTTTGAAAGAAATCATTTTCAGACACACCCTGCTTTCTCCTCTCTGGGACTTAGGCTGGCAGAATGGAACTCAGTAAGTAGCATGCCCTTAAACCTGCTGCCAGTTAGAACTGTGTGATCCAAGAGGGTGTTATCAAGGAGACCGCTGATGACGGGACAGGATGGGGGTTCTCATTCTGAGCTTTGGAGTGCCTCACTGTGAGCTCCTGTGCAAACATTCCTGACTTCCCTGTGCTAATCTGGGTCCCATCAGAGCTGCCCTCATTAGCTGCTCCACTCTCCTGCCACTGTGCTTTGCATCTACAAAAGGCTAGGGCTTGATTGTTTTTCCCAAGCAGAACACTGTTCCCTTGCAGCAAACCGGTCTGGGCTCCCAAAGAGCAGAAAGCTGGTCTCTGTAACTTCTCTGAAAATTGGCCACAAGACTAGCAAAGTCACAAGGAGAGCGGTCTGAGGAAACCGTTCCCTATAGACTCCATGCAGCAGGAATTCCTACTGTGAATCCCAACGTGTATGCACTTGCTGTCAAGAGCCACACCTTTCATTAGCGGCCCTGTGGCTCTCCCTACCCTTACAAATCCAGCAGCCGTGCTGTCTGGGAAGAGGCCCGGCCTTGACGGCAGCTCTTGACGGTTACCATATGTGTCCTCAGCTTGTTCTCTCTCACTGTCTTTCCTTGATTCTCAAACCCTCTTTCCTTTGGCAGGATCGCTGCAGAGCAGAGCAGTAGATTGGCAAAATATAGGACACTACGGTAAAGATGAAGGGCGACTCGTCCCAGAAGCAGGCTCCCTTTCCCGTCTTGCCCACTTCATGCATGCTGGTTACTGTCCTGTTTTCAGCCTGCTCATTCCTCCCCACTGTTCCCTACACCAGGGTGAATTCTGAGGCCATTTTACAGCTTACTAGAGGAGATTGTGGCTGGACCAAGGCAACTTCCTCATGGGGTACTACAATAACCCTGTGTGAGAACAGAATTGAGGATAAGACAGTTCTAACCCGGGCTTTTTGACCCCTGTCATCCACCCAGACTATGTGGACCCACTAAACAATGGTCCCATGGCAACTCCTGGCACACCTTGTCACTGCTTCTAGGCCTTTCCGTAAACCCTGATCTCTACTTGGCCAAACCATGTGATTTGGTGAGATTCAGTTGTGAAATACTGATGGCATGGATCAAAGCAGAATTGTGTGTCGTGGCACACAGCTGGCCTCCTTCTGAGGGCTCTTGCTGAGGAGGCAGAGTTGGTGAAGACTGGAGCAAAGGCAGCTTGCTGCTCCATGGGTCTCCTCCTGTAGATGAGGGGTTCTGTGGGGCTTTTGTCCTGTATGTCACAACTACTCATCGCCCTCAATCGAGCACTGCCATGTGAACCCATGGTCCATGCAAACAAGAGCGTGGCTGCCACCCAGGAGCACCATCTCCCTAAACTGGAGGTGGGCCGGATTGGGCCTGTGTGACATAGTTGGCTGACCTCTGCCTTAAACCACAAGTAGGACAGAAGTATTTTAATTTTCACGTCGTGTCTCCTTTTATCCCTTGCCTTTGAAATAGCTTTTCCTACCAAAGAAAGGAAACAAATCCCAGCACACCTAAGTTTTAATCCTCTGAAAATAGGAAAAGTCAACAAAAACAGAGGGCTTAGAGCTTTCTCAGTGCAGTGTGAGTATAAGCTGGGTCACCTTGTCCTTTAAATACAGAGAGAAAATGGCATTTTTTGGAGGCCATTGTTTTGTTGTTTTTTATTGTTTTTAGGTTTAATCGAGGTGCAATGCCAAACATGGTAGCTTACACCTGTAATTCCAGCATTTGAAGGCAGAAGCAGAAGGATGAGGAGTTTAATATCTCCTGGGCTATAGGTGACCCTGAGTCTAAATAAGTAATGAATAAACAATCAGGTAGTCATGTGACTGCTGCCTCAGTAAGATAGGCTCATCGTAGTCTAAGAGGCTCTCCTGTACCCATGTGGGCTGCCCCTCTGACCACCCTGGACCCTGGCCTTCCTCATTCGGTTTTGCCCTAAATTTTAGTTGCTCTGTCTGAGGTGTTTGCTTTAAGAACTAGTCCTTTGCAATGCATTGAGTTCTTTCATACTTTACTCTGACTTTGAAAACTCTGACCCCTCCTGCTGCCCAAGTCAGACTGTTGGAGCCTTTGGGACTTGTGGAGGCAGGGACCAAGTGTACGGACTTAACCCCTGTGGCTCAGTGCTGTCAACTAAGGCCACATATGTTTTAAGTGGGAATAGTGGATGTTGTCAGTTGTTGGCCAAGGTCTAGAGTTGCTAATTCTGCCACCTCATTTCCTACCTTTGCTGTCCTTCCAGCATGGACATTGCCAGGCACATACCCTAATGTTCATTGGTATAGAATTAGAGGCACACACTCTGGTCCTCAGGACACAACACTGTGCCTATGTAGCTTCCTGGGAGCTGCTTTAGTGATTGGTTTGCAGCCTTCCATTCTGTGAGACTGACATAATCTCTCTAGTCCTGTGACCCCACTGCCCACTGAGGACGTAGTGTCCTGCTTCTGCTTGCCATGTGCCTGTTGCTGTCACCTCCTGGTTGCATTCTGTTTGGATTATCAGTTTCTCTTCTTGTGCTTCCACAGCTCTGAAGAGTCAGGGGAAGGTGGGGAAAAGAGTGGCTGAGAGATTCTTGTCTCCTCTGGGAAGTGTGCATGCATCCCCACACTCAGGAGGCTGAGGCAGAAGGATCACAAGTTTGGAACCAGCCTGAGCTACATAACAAGACCCTACCCCAGAAACAAACAAACCAAAACAACTGCACCAAAACCAACCAACCAATCAGCCTACTCACCAAAAAGGAAAAAGAAAAACCAAAACCAAAGCAATGGTTTTTGTGAGCCAAGTTGCATTTTCCATCCTCATCTGTTTTAGGTTAGGCGCTGAGTCTGTTCTGGCAGGATCATACTTGTCTCTGTTTTATGATGGAACTCTGCCATCTTTCGGCCTGTGACGGTGTGCCTGGAATTACCTCACCATAGACTTCCACTTGCTCCTTCCTTAGCTGTCAGATTTGCTTTGTGGTTTCAAGCTGTCATGGCCTTCAGTTATTTTTTGAAACGAGATGGATCATATATAAGTGGAACCAGTAGATACAGGGCTGTCCCCTTGTCGATACCATCTTCCAGTGGGAGAGTATCTGGATCTCCCTGTTGTCCCACTTAGGAACCATAACTGTCCGTTGAAACCATCAGTAATTGTTTCTGTCTTCATTTCCTTCCAGAACAGCACATTAGTTCCTGAAGGAGGTTGAAGATCCTACAAACTGAAGTGATTGTTTAACAAGGAGTGAAGACAACTCATAGTGTGAAAAGAGGAATAAGGGGAAACAAAACAGAAAATGAAAAGAATCTGTTATTTAAAAAGAAAAGAGTTGAGATGTGGTTACACTTTCACTTGTTTTTTTACTTTCTGTTTTACAGAGCAGATACATTTGGGCCCAGATTGTCTGTCCCTTTGTCATGATGCCTGGCAAGATGCTGTGACTATCCCAAATGTTGTTACATTTGAAAAGTTGAAATCTGTAATTCATCTACTTTGGAATAAAGAGAATGATGATAGGAACAAAGGTCTGACTGAAGCTTTATTCCCGTTTATAGAGCCTAAAGTGCATAATTTGAGGGCATAGCTGAGGCTAGGTTATTAGTGTCTTGGCAGTCGTCGATTGGTCCTTCTTGCCTCTTTCTTAACAGTACTGAGAGTTCCCTAGAAAAGCCTGTGTCCTTTCTGTCCCAGCAGTGAGCACTTGGTAGGAGCCACACTCGTAGGATTTACGGGTCCTTTGTGTTCAGCCACAAGAACCTGATCTAGGCCTTTGCCTTGAAAGCTTGGGCTTGGTTATGTAAAGAAGAGTAAGAATTGTCTCAGAAAGAAAGCTGATTGCCTTGGCTTGTTCCTTCTGTGGCAACATACCATGAAGTAGATAGGTAATTTAGAAACAGTAAAATAGATAATTTGTAAGCAGTAAGATAGATAATTTATAAACAATAAAATAGGTGAATAGATAAATAGTTTATAAATAACAAAATAGGTAGGTAGATAGATCTTATAGTCCTGGGAACTAGAACTTGAAGGCACTGGAACATTTGGTATGCAGTGAGAGAGACTCTTCCCTCGAGATGATGCTAGATCTGCCTCAGAGTTCCCAATGACAGAAGGGACAGAATGACAAAAAGCAGCTGGCTAGTTCCCGCAGGCCCTTGAATAAAGGTAATGATCCATACACTTGTGTGAATCGCCCCACCTGTTCATGCAGTGCATTGAGGATTTGTTTCAACGTGATTTTGGAGGGACTCTAATTCAACCATAGCACTGACCACTTGGGTAAACATCTGGTATCCCAGCACTCACTCCTGCAATGAGGTGGGAGTAGACAGGATACTCACCTGGACGGTGGTGAGCAGCTAGCCTGGAGTACGTGGAGAATCGCTGCCTCAACGGGTAGAACACACAAACAATAATATTTTAGAATAAATGTATGTGACTAAAATTTGGCCCATTGTCTTTAATGCTATTGAAACACAATATGTTGCATGGCGCCACCCATTTGTAATCCACTCAGGCTGCAGCAGGCAGAATATGAGATCCAGACTACACAGGGCTGTATCTAAGAATCTTTATTAAATTGGGGGTATAGAGGTTGTTTTCTAGGCTAACTGGATTTTGCCTTGGTGAGAAAATTTGAGTTTGGCCAGGAAAGGGAAAGGTGAGCCTAGAACTCTAGGATAGTTCTATCTGGAATTCTGCAGTTGTAGGCTTCGCCTCTTCCAAAGGCTACAAACCAGTGATCTATAGGTATTTTGTTTTATCCAGGCTAGTTACCAGTTGAACTAGATGCCAACATTTAAAAATTGAGACATTTGGGCTAGGAAAATGGCTCAGTGCATAAATGTCTGTAGTTTAAGCATGAGGACCTGAATCTGACCCCAGTACCCATGGTTAAATGATGAATATACTTTTAATTTCAACACCGAAGAAGCAGGCACATCTCCAGAGCTCCCACCATGCACAGTCTGTGAGCCCTAAGCCAGCGAGAGACAGTCTCAAAAACAAGTAAATGGTCCCTGAAGTTGACCCCTTACCCCCATAAACACATTTACAGACACACACCTGAAGCCAACCCCTGGCTCCCTCCCATGTGCTCACATTCGCAGAGACACACACACAAATTATTTTCTGAGAGATTTTACTTTTTAAAAACTGGATTTTGAGGGGCTAGAGAGATGCAGAGGACCTCCCAACTTCAGTTTCCTGTTCCCACATGGGGCAGCTCACAAACACTTTAACTCCATGCTGGCCAAGTGGGCTTGGCTGACCACTGAGCCCCAGAGGTCTGCCTAGCTCTTCCTACCCCCCCACCTCCCCACGCCCCTGCAGTGGGATTGTAAGAGTTGGGCACCATGGCTGGCGTTTTTATTGGCACTGGGGATCTAACTGGAGTCCTGATTTCACAGCCAGCACTTTACCACTGAATCCTCTCTCTAGCTATGTTAAGACTGTAAAATGTTTGTTGAGACAAGGTCTGAGCTGGGTGGTGGTGGTGCAGCCTTTAATCCCAGCCAGAAGCAGATGGATTTTGGAATTTGAGGCTACCCTGGTTTACAGAGCTAGTTGCAGGGCAGTTGGCTACACAGAGAAACCCTGTCTCAATCAAAAGAGAGAGACAAGGTCCCACTATGTAGCCCAAGCTGACCTGGAGCTTCTGACCCCCCCTGCCTCAGTCTCCCTAGTATTGGATTATAAAACGAACCACCAGTTACAGCCCTTGACTATCTTTTACTTTCTGGTAATTTCCCAAGTTTCAATCAGATGTCCCCATCATAAGTCAAGAGCACCTGTCATATCCTGGACTGTCAGTAGAAGCCCAGTGAGCAGTTTGTTGCAAGTCTGTGCCCGATAGTTCCAGTCACTTGATGTTCCAATTCATAGTTCTGAGGAGCCACAAAGAGCACAGCTCTTCCACAGCCACCAGCCCTGGCTTTGCTGGCAGATGTGTGACCACACCAGTCGTCTGCATTAGTGGGCAGCCTACCGATAAACAGGGCTCTGCCCTCTCCAAAGGGCAGTTGTATGGGGGTGGGGGTCTTCCTGGGAACTCCAAGTTAATAAGAACATGAAAGGGACAAGTCCTCCATTGATTAGAAAACATCAGTCTTGAGTAGAGCCCCTCGGGAGTGGGGAGCGCCCAGCTCCTCTATGGAGAGGAACTGTCTCTTAAGCAATCATTAGTGTCTCTGCCGTGGACATAAAGCCCAGGGTTGCTGCAGCGGGTTTTGCCCTCAGTAATTGCATTCACCTCAAAAACCACAAGTAGCCTGGATTCTCTGCGGTTATTTCATTTGAAAAACTAATTGAAAATTGAAAGTTGAGAGAGCCGTGTTTTTGTGTTTGTTGGGACAGGGCAGGGAAAAAGATGAACAGGTGGGGCCAGGGGAGGAGGGTGGGGGTGTGGGTCTCACATTCAGCTCAGCTCCTCCTTTGTCCCAGACCTTGGCAGGTTCCCCGCCTCCTGCCTCTCTGCCTTCTCCTCGGGAGGAGCTTTTGTTCCCCACTGTTCTCATTGTCTCCTCCACCCCCCACCAAGTGGCCTCCTACATGCATTTCCCACGCTTTGTGTTGCTTGTCTAGGCTGGGGGTGGGGGAGCAGGTAGTCTTTCACAGCCCTGGTGCTGGGGGATCTGCGACCTGGCTGCAAGCTTCGCAGGACTGGGGTCAAGGGCTTCCCTTTCCTGCACAGTGAACTAGGCTGGCTGGGAAAACCAAGAGGTAGGAGTTGCATCTAATTTTAAATGCTGTGGTTATTTTTACACTTTGAATCAATTATTCCAGACATCCCATCATTCAGGCTCCATAGCTGTCTTGTTTACTTGTTCGTTTGTTTCTGTTTTTGTTTTTCAAGACTGGGTTTCTCTATGTAACCCTGGCTGTTTTGGAATTCATCTGGAGATCAGACTGGCCTTGAATTTAGAGATATCTACCTGCCTCTGCCTCCTTAGTGTTGGGATTAAATGGGTTTGCCACTGTTAGGGATAAAGAATAATGGGTTGGAACAGCAGGTGATGGGTCCCCAGTCCCGCACTGGGACAGCAAGGAGGGACGGCAAGGATCGAGGTACCATCGAGTGATGGATGGATGGCAAATGGGGAAACAGACCTGTAGATGTGATTCATATTGAAAGTTGTATTGGGGGGGGGTAAACAAAATAAAGGGACACAGGAACAGAGGACAGAAGAGAAGAGGGAGACAGGAAAAGACCTGTCTGCCCCAGGGGAACAGCAGCAAAGAGAGCATAAGTGGGCAGGGTCTTTCTTTTAAAGGGGTCCTTTGCACCATATACAGACTACTTAGCCATGGATCCATGGGCTGACTAGGGTACTGCCTGAGTACATTCTGCCAGGTGACAGGGCAGGCCAGCAAAATCCTTTACATTAACAATCTACAATAGGTTGGCAGTTTTTATATGATTAAGACTTTAAATTATATTTCTGTCAGGTTTAACCTTAAAAATAATATTTTGAATTGAAGCTTTTTTTAGTGTCAAAACCTTTTAATGACCTTAGGAAGAAATCAAGATAGTCATTCTGTGGGAATTAAATGTACATTGTTAGTCAGATTCACTCCAGATAAATATTATTCAACCTTTCCCTGGTCCTGGGACTCCCTTTCCTCATCTTGGGACTCCTCGGGAACCCCTCCCTCATTTTACATTCCTCCTCCCTTCCAGTACCAGGACCTAAGAAATTATTTTTTTTCTAAACCTAACCTCTGCCAACACCTTTTCAGGTCTAAGAGGTGCCAGAGAGTTCCATGCAGACTGGACTGTGATGAAACAACCAGCTACCCCAGGTCATGGCAGCACCCCAGCTTTCTCAGGTCCCCCAAAGATGGTCAACGCCCCTCCCAGGTCAGCAGGAAGTAGTCTTGAGAACTGGATGCCCTTATTTCCTAACCTGCCATGCCTAACTCATCACCTTTTTAATAATAAATAAAGGAGGAAATGTAAGGATTCAGGCATTATGCTGACCTGCCCCTACAGGTCTCTGTTTCCCCATTCATCACCCACCCCAGGACTGAGATCCTTGTGGTCCCCGCCCAGGACTGAGGATCTACCATCTGCGGTCCCAACACTTTAAGCTTTATTCCTAACAGCCACCACCACTGGCCTACAGTTGTCAAATTTTAAGTCAGTGAATCTGACTTACAATAAAATGGATTTTTTTTTTTTTTTTTTGAAACAGTGTCATATGTATCCCAGACTGACCTGGAATTTACTGTGTAGCGAAGGAGCCAAGGAGGGTCACCTGTTTTCTGAGACATTGTTTCTCAGTGGATCTTGGGACTCACAGACTAGACTAAACTGATTAGCCAGTGAGTCTCAGGGAGTCATCTTTCTTGACACAGCCACCCCCCCCCACACACACACACTGAGACTACAGGCATGTCGTCCTGTGCCTGGCTTTTATATGGGTGCTGGAACTGAACTCAAGTTCTCACGCTTGCTTGCACAGCAAGAACTTTACCGACTGAGCTAGCTCTCCAGCTCCAGCTGTTTTGTATTTTTGTTCCCTTATACTTTTCGATGTTACCCTGGGAAAGGTAGCCATATAAACCATGTTTAAAAAAAAAAGAAAAGAAAAAGAAATCAGATTGACAATAAAGGGAATTTATTGGGGTTTATTGTATTTACAGGAAGGAGAGGGTCAGAAATGAACTAGAAGTAACTGGGTCCAGTTGTGTTTGAGGTATGGGTGGCTTGAGCCTCTGCTGAAGGTTTCATCCTTGGGAATCCCTGCCGTAGAAAGAAAGAGACACTCAGTCTAGACTCTAGTAAGCAAAGACAGGGCTTCTGGATTCCGAGGCGGGAGGCAATGGCAGGAAAGATGCTTATGGATGCAGAAATGTAAATCCCACTCCGCCCTGCTAACCCCCTGCCTCTGAGACCCTGGGCTGATCACTTCCCCTCTGATGAGACCACCTCCAACCCTTAGACAGGACTAGCTTCTTCCCAGACAAATATGTGCCACACCCTACAAACCTTTCTGTTGGTCACAAGTCAAATGAACAGCCTCACAAGAACAGGTGGGGATCCTCACTGTCTCTGTGAGATATAGTCTCCATGAGAAGAGGCTAGCCCTGATCTGAACACGGTCGCTCCCCAGCCCAGGCCTTCACACACAGTGTTTGCTGGATGATTTCTAAGTGGAAAAAAAAAAAATGGCTAAACTAGAATGACAGCTTCCTGTCGGGGAGGCTAGCAGAGGCGGTGGGTCTCATACTATAGCTTAGGCTGGCCTGGAACTTACTAAGTAGCCCAGGCTGGCCTTGAACTTCTGTTTTAAAGTTTTATTTACTTAGGTGTATGTTATATGTATCTGGGTATTTTATCTGCATGCTTGATGCACACCACAAGAGAGCTTCACATCCCGTGGGACTACAGTTACAGATGGTTGTGAGCTGCCATGTGGTGCCGAGAGGTGAAAGCAGGACCTCTGGAAGAGCAGCCAGTGGAAGAGTTCAGTCCTGGCCTTGAACTCTTCATCTTCCTGTCTTACCCTCCCAAATACTGGGGTAACAGGCATGAGCCACCAAACTCCACTTCTCTCAGACCCCTTGTAATATTTGGAGGGGAACAATGACGTGTAGACTACTTCCTTTGGGCTCTGGAGGGAGAGTGATTACCCGGTGAGACAAACTGAATGGACTTCTTAGAGGCAATAGTCCCACAGTTCTAGCCCTTGTGCCTTTAGAAGGCATCAGAGTTCACCTGTTCCTTTTTAGAGGAAGGAATTGTGGACAGAGAGATCCAGAGCCAGGCCTGGCTCCAGTCTGGTCCCCACCCCGCAAACGCTGCTCATCTGCGTGATGGTGAAGCTGGTAAGCTCTCTGCTCCAACTGTCTAATTAGGTTAGGAGGAAGGTGAGGGAGTGCATGAATGGCTGTGATGGAACTGACTTGTTCATAGCTAGTGCAGGAGCGCCTACAGAATTGGACTGGAAGAGGATGTGCCCAGTTTACAGTCAGGCTGTAGAATACAGCATTTCTTTCTGGACCATCACCCCACTCTTTGGAAACTGGAGTCCTATGGGATGATGTCCTAAAGCTTTGTAAGTCTCTTTCATCCTGCCTTTTCTTGTCTTCACTCTTCCTCTTCTGTGAAAGGGGAAATTTATTCTCCAGTTTCCCTGACTCCTGGTGAAAATGTGAGGACCAGTGAGATGGGGAATGGCCATCGTGACCAGCTCCGCCTCTTCTGACAGTGTCCTGCCTGCTCTGATCAGCCACTGGCCATGAAAAAGCTGGCCTGTCTTGGGCATTATGGGTTCATGGACTTCACAGGGGATCCAAGGTATACCCTTCATGTCACTCACAATGCAGTCCCTTGAGACACCTGTTAAAACTCAGATCCATTCTAGAAGCACTGGTAACATTTCAAGACACACTGAGCCTGGCCTCTTGTTCTACACTGGACACACTGCAGTGGTCATCGTGTAATCCCCTCACACATATCCCTCTGTGTCCCTAAGGCCTGGGGGGTGGAGGATAGGGAAGGGCTTTGTCCCTTTGCTTGTGAAAAGAAGGTGATTCTTTGCTTTTCTTGGAAACAGAGGGAAGGAAGTCTCTAAAGTCCCTAAAGAAATCTCTCCCTGTCTCCCCCCCTGGACTCTCACCTGTGGCACACACCCCTCTACCCCTGTCACCTGTGCTTCCGCAGCAGGGCTACCAAGAGGCTCTCCAGCGACATCTGCCTGTGGTCTGCCCACATGCTGTCCACCTGACGGCCAAACCTCACCCTGGTTCCTTGTTCCTGGTTCCTCTCCCTGTGGGTTCAGAAAGGAGAGACAGTGAGGTAGCCATTGGGTAGGATGTCCAGTCAGAAGTGTAGCCCTTTGCTATTTCAGTATCTGATGTGGATTCTTAGGAAACCCACCTACATTCAGCAACATCTGGGGAGCAGTAGGCATGGCAGTGAAGGATACAGCATGCATATTTATACCACTGCAAAGCCCTTCCCACAGATTGCTATTCTTGTAGACAGCACAATAAACAAGTGGTCAGATGTGTCATCCACCAGTAACAGGACAACCCGTTGTGTGGCAGCTTCTGATACCGTGGCTGAGAAGGCCACAGTGGTTAAATATGAAGGTACCTTGCTTGGATGGGCTCACTGTGAAGGGCAGTCTAGGAAGTATGACATTTACTAGTCAAAGTTGTCAAAGTCAAGGAAATCAGGAGTCTTCTAGATTAAATTCAAATATATTCGAAGGGCTGGAGAGATGGCTCAGCAGTTAAGAGCACTTCTTGTAGAGGACCCAGGCTTGATTCCCAGCATCCACCTCACAGCCATCCATAATCCAGATTCAGGGGATCCAGTGCCCTCTTTTGACCTTGGAGGGTACTTGTTGAGCATGTGGTACACAGACATACACGAGAGCAAAACAATCATGTACATAAATGTAATGATAAAAAAGATATGATGATGACTAAATGGAGCCTATGGTCCTATACTGGGTCCAAGGTCAGGGAAGACAGAATTATAAAGACTCTGTCGGCACAGGGTAAAAGGTCATGGTAACTGTAAAGGCAAGCCTGCAATCCCAGCATTCAGGAGGTGAAAGCAGGAGGCTCAGAAACAAGTCATCCTCAGATACATACCAAGTTCAAGGCCAGCCTGAGCTATACATGAGCCTGCAACAAAAGAAATACATTTAAAAGTGGCTCAGCAAAAATGGGAATTTTGTATTTATGTACTTTAATGTATATGGGTTTTGTTGTTGTTTGCCTTCATTTATGCCTGGTGCCTGTGGAGGCAAGAAGAGGGTGTTGGATCCCCTGGGACTGGAGTTGGAGGTGGGTGTCAGCCTCCACATGGGTGCTGGGAATTGAACTCAGGACCTCTGCAAAAGCAACATGCTAACTCCATCCCCGTGACACATTTGTACACTTGAAGGCTACAAAGTCAGGCTGTTTGGATCCTCACTCAGCCACTCTTTGTGCATCCATTGGAGATGATACACAGGGTCTGTGTAACAGGGTAACGACAGGTGGTTTCAAAGGCCTAAGAAGAGACTTATAGAGGCTGCCCTGGCACAGGAGTCCTGATCAAACAGTAGCAATGACCATCAGCATTATCACCACTGGAGCCAATGACAGGGAGAGGCACACAGAAGGTGTAAAGGTAAGTGAAGGTTTGACCTGCCCCAAGTCCAGAAAGGACATACACCAGCCGTTGTCAATCTGTGGGTCTCAACCTTTTGGGGGTCATATATCAGATACTTACATCACCACTCATAACAATAGCAAAATTACAGTTATGAAGGGTCACAGCATTAGGAAGGTTGAGAATCACTGATACACACTGTGTCAGGGAAGAAATGCATCATAGTCCCACCTCCTGCACCAGGCCTCCCCAGCTCTAATGCAGGGGAGAAGCTACTAGAATGTCTGCTTACCCTTGCTGCCTGCTCATGATGTCCTGGAGCAGTTTGCGGGCAGACAACTGGCCCAGGACTTTCCTGTAGCTGTTGGTGAAGATGGCATCTGCATATCGCCGCATCCTGTGCAAAAGGGTCAGAGGTCAGGATAGGCCCGGTGAGAGGACAGTGTGAGCTACACTACAACTTAGCACAGGGTCCCTCTGTTCCCTGTACCCCTCACTCCCTCAGAGCCTGGTTGCATGACCCCTGGGGCTCCGTGCCTGGTGCCTGCCTGAGATGAACAGTGGGCACTGTGAAGAGGTGGTTCCTGTCAGCATCCTGGCTCTCTGCCTGTGGCAGGGAGGTCTCGGGGGTGCAGGAATCCTGGCTGCTCACCTGAAGGGCAGTGTTGGGGACGGTGAACAGCGGGAGCCACTGGTGAGGGTGAGGATCACAAAGAACACCCAGAGTGGCATCCTTCCTGCAAAGAAGGCCAGAAGGGCACAATCAGACATAGCCCAGTCCCCTGGGCACACTCCATGACAAGCCCTGTCCTCATCCTTTGGCTGTCGCGCTTTGAAAGTCAGACATACTCCCGTATTCAAGCTCAATACCGTCAGTCGGAGAGAGCATGACTTACAGCAGGGGGCAGAAGGCACCATGCTCCCAGATAAATCTGACCTCAACTCCTGGTTCTGCTCTCACCTCGTGAGCTCCCATTAAAAGTGGCTTAACCTATCTGAGCCTCGGTTTCCCCAATCACAGGATGGAGATGATAACCATAATGATCAGGTCAGGTGAGAAGAAACTCAGAAAGAACTCTCTAGAAACTTTTGCTGTGGTCACCTAACACTTATTTCACTTAGAGGATAGATTCATGCTGTTTCATTTTGTGTGGAGCTGCAGCAAAGACAGAAGTGTCTTGTTCTAGAAGCTTACATTTTGGAGGCAGGGTATTGAGACAGTGTCTAGAAATGTAGCTGAGGCTTGTCTGGAATTCACTGTGTTGCCAGGCTGACTTCTAACTCACAATCCTCCTGCCTCAGCTTCACGAGAGCTGAAATTAGACATATGCAGCCGCACCTGGCAGAATTGTTACGTTACACAGAGCGCTGAGACGGGGGAAGGGAGCATCAAGTGTGAGCGTGCCAGAATCTTTTCACAGACTTCACAATGGCCCTTAATCAGGACCTGTTAACACCCCACTCTGCAGCTAGGGGAAGAGCTGCCTCCACTCAAGAGGACGCACCTGTTAGCTCTGGCCTGCCCTGAGCCTCTGATGGAGCCACTGATCAGCTAGGGGCTCGGTCGTCTCAGCAGAACTTCTTCACTGGAGGATCTGACTGGTCCCTGAAAGGTGCCACCCCTCCATTCCCATGATTCCTCACTCCCTAGTGGCACTGAGGGCTGACTTCTGTGAGCAGGTCCAGCACTAACCCAGCCCACCATGCTTGCCTAGGCTCACTTCTCTCCAGGCAACAGGAGGCCCCTCTGCAGAATGCCTTCTCTGGCCAGGGGTGCCTTGGGCCCCAGAAAGTGTTCATGGGAACTGCTCACTGTCACCATTCCTGCACCCCACACCAGGCCTCTGAGGTATGTTTTCCTATGACTTAGGCCTTGTTTCTTAGGCCAAGTATCTACACTCCCTGTCTCCTCATATACCACACCAGGGCATTCCTTTTCCAGCTGTGCTGGTGTGGTCAGTGCTATAGGTGCGGGCGGGTGGATATCTCACTACACTCCAGAAGTGGGACTTTCCAAACAGGGGACCCTTTGGACATACGGAGGGTCCCTTCACTACAATCCTCTCCCCACAACACACTGGCTTTTCACCTTCTTCATGTTTCATCTCTGCTCTTTCTGTCTCTGTCTCTGTCTCTGTCTCTGTCTCTCTCTCTGTGTCTCTGTCTCTGTCTCTGTCTCTCTCTCTCTCTCTCTCTCTCTCTCTCTCTCTCTCTCTCTCTCTCTCAAGACAGGGTTTCTTTGTGTAGCCTTGGCTGTCCTGGAACTTGCTGTGTAGACCAGGCTGGCTTCAACCACACAGGGATCTGTTTGCCTCTGCCTCCTGAGAACTGGGCCTAAAGGTGTGTGCCACTATGCCCAGCTGGTCCCTGCTCTCTTTACTCCCATGATCAGAGACCTTCCAGCATGAATTCCAGGCCCCACCCTTGTCCCGAGATCTCCTCCCCCCTACCTTGCTCCCCAGAGTTTAAAAGGAGATGCCTGCCCCTACCCCACCCCACCCCGCTGTCCCCACCCACATCCTATGGCCTGTCCTGCCCGTCTTCCTCATGCCCACTTCAGAGCAGGCACTGACATCCTCAGTTCACAGTCAACACCAGAGCCGAGGAGGAGGAGGAGGAGGAGGAGGAGGAGGAGGAGGAGGAGGAAGAGGAAGAGGAAGAGGAGGAGTTTTCCATGGTCCTCCATCCAAACAGCCTCAGAGTGGGCCCCTGCTTCCCAGCCCAGCACACTTCCTCCTGCTGTAAAGCCGTTTCTCAGATTCAATACCCTATTCACAGCTATCCCTACTCATGAGGCCTTTGGGATTTGTCACCTGCACATGGGAAAGGGTTCTGGAAAAGAAAAAAAAAAAAGGCAAGCTTTTGCTCCTTGTCCTGGGGCCTCCCAGAAGTCAAAAGGGGGACAAACAGGAACACTGGCTTGACGGGCACTTCTCTCTGCACACCCAGTGGTGTCAAGGAGTTCAAAGTAACATCAGAGGGCATGCTTTGGGGAAACATTTCTCTCAAGTCCACCTCATTCATTCATTCATTCATTCATTCGTTGTAAGGCTCGGTCATTGCACAGCCGGTCAAGCAGGCACATTAACACTTGCCTTTGCCCCAGAGGCAGATCCAGATTCCACAGCAACCCCAGCTATGCAAGACCTATTGCACAGGGTTGCCCAATCCCAGTGGACAAGAAGAATCATTTGGGCTGGGTGGTGGTGGTGCACGCCTTTAATTGCAGCGCTCAGGAGGCAGAGGCAGACAGATCTCTGTGAGTTCAAGACCAGCCTGGTAAACAGAGCTAGTTCCAGAATAGCGAGGGCTACACAGAGAAGCCCTGTCTGGAAAAGTCAACAAAACAAAAAGGACAGAGACTGTGAAGTAGAGGTCAACTATGTCTCGTGTGACAAAGTGGCCCAAACCCAGCTGCCTCTATGATGCTTAAGACACTCTAGATCCTGGGCATGGTTAATTCTGGGATTGGACATAGATGAGGTCTTGGGTATTAGAAGAAAGGGCCAGCAATCCTCATCAGTTGACACCTTTTGCCAGCCTCCTGCCACAAGCACCGTTATAATTCTACAGACACACACCTGTGGTAGATGGCAGGTCAGGTCTCAAGTGTCTACCGAACGAGGGTCTGCAAAACCTTGGGGTATTCTTCTCCTACCTTCCTTACTGTTCTCCTTTGCAACTGACAACTGCAGAGCACCAGAGTCTCCATTCTGAAGCCATTCGGCCCAAACACTTCAAGTGCAATGAAGTCTGAGCCTGAGACTTTTGTGATGCTGGAGACAGGCCCCTGGGCTTTGCACATTCTCGGCAAAGCTCTAATACTCACCATACCCCACACAAAAGCTAAGTTTCCAATGAGGAAGCATGTGGCAAAGAAAAATTTGAGGCCATTTATGGTGGAAAACAATAATAATGTTGATAATGAGAAGTACTTTAGGTCTATTTTCAAGCAAGGGTAGGAGTCAGGCATGGGGTCATAGAAGCCTCCAAACCCAATAATTATGACTGAAAATTAGAGCAGGGAGCATGGCTGCAAATGAGGGAGAAAGCAAAATGTTATCCATTTCCAGACAATTATACTGAGTTGGCTCTGAGTGATCGATGAGCCGCATTGATCTCTACAGTAACTGAACTGTTTTCAGACGCAGGCTAAGTGCTGTCGCTGACAGGAGAATCCAGCCAGCTCATGCCTCGACCCAGGAGCCTGCCCCACACCCTGAAAAGGGCTCCCAAGCCCTCCCATGCCTCTCACCAACTCCTGCAGCACAGCTGCCTGCCATTCTCCATGTGTCCAATGCCATGCCTTTATCACCGTCCCTACATGGCACCGGCCACCAAAAGCACATTCCAGAGTCTCTACTGAGGGGTCCCTGCGCTCAGAGCAGGCACTACATGTCCTCACATGGACACAGAGGCTGGCCATGGGCCACTTGACTTGGTTTCTGTTAGTTGGTGAGATGCCCTCCCTCCCATCCAGCCATCCCTCCCGGACCACCCCTTCTCACCTCCAATGTGGCAGGCGTCCCTCTCCGTCTGAGGCACTGCTCGGGTCCCACTGACCTCGGGCATCTGCTCTAGCTACTGCCGTGCTCTCCCATTTATACCTTAATTTTCCTAAGTGTTGTCCACGTCAGAGAGTCGATTACGCACAAGTCAACTAATGCACCATTTTTAGCACCACACAGACTATCTCTAATGGGGAAAAGTGGTTTTTGTGCCCCCACAAATTAAGGCCCATGCCAAACTTTCCCTCTGTCCTTGAGGGGGTGAACAGAATCTAATGTTGAGTGATTATTCTGAGAAAAAATAGTGAATAATACTGAGATTCTAGTAATTTTAATATTTACAACAATGTCATGGCTTTGTTCATTCTCCCACACACTTTGCCTTTTTTAGTTCACATAATTCTGTTTTGTCCAGACATATTTGTCCAGACGTAACTGTATTTCACTTTGGAGTAGACAGTATTACCAACAAGTGTTGGGTTTTTTTTCTTTTCTTTTCTTTTCTTTTCTTTTCTTTTTCTTTTTTTGTTCACTGTCTCCCTTGTCATCCAATTATCAGAATTTCTGTGTTGTTTGACTTATACCAGCTGCTGCCATCCACAAGCAAATTTTGACAGCCGACCCCCAAAGCAACCTCTGTCATGTGTCAAGACAGCCCAACACGGCAGCTGCCTCAGAGAAGAGATGGGAGAGAAAAGAGACAGCGGCCTTGGGAGAGCTGTGATATTTCCAGACGTGTCTAGCCTGTAGTTAAGTATTCCTCAAGAATAGTATAAAAATGTCTGAAGCAGACGCCTGGCTTCCTGTATGGCTCTGTGGACTGGTCCAGAGAGCTCCACACAGAGCCTCTGCATCCATGCCTGTTGGTCACAGCCTCTGTGACCTCTTTGTGTTCCTTCTACCTCTACCCTCCAGGCCTCAGTGTCTACCTGTGAACGACAGCTTTCAAACTTTTTAAAAGTTTCTTTTCTTTGGAAATCTGTCTAACCATAGCTTATAAAATAGATTCTTCAATGGGCCTAACTGAGTACTGGGGCGTGTGTACCAGCAGTGCCAACTTCTTAGGAAGCTGAGGCAGGAGAATTGCTTGAATCTAAGAGTGCTAGGCCAGCTTGGAAAAGAAAGCAAGATTCCTGCTCAAAAGGAGGTGGGGTAGAGATAGTCATTTCATAAAGAGCTTGTGATGTGAGCACGAGGACCTGCGTTTGGATCCCCCACACTGACATACAAACATGACAACAAGAGTCTGCAATCCCAGCAGTAGGAACGGAAATCCTTGCTGGCCTTGGAGCTTCTGGCCAGCAAGTCTAGCCATGGCAGCAAATTCCTTTTCTCAAAAAATAAGGTAGTGAGAGATTGACTGAGGAAGATACTCAATATTAACCTCTGGCCTCCACACACACATTAATCCTACCACCACCATGTACACACACGCATGCACATACATGCACACATACCAATGCACACACATATAAGTGCATACACACATGCATACATATATATATATATATATATATATATATACAAGCACATGCACACACATACCACACATACACATGCATATGTGCACACACACACACACACACACACACACACACACACACACACACACGGTTGTGCTGCTCTGAGGTAGACAGGGGAGTGGAGACCTCTCTCCATGCTTCTCAGCACCTCTGTGGTTCAGTTTGAAGCAAGAACTTTCTGAGAGTTTCCTAGCAGTGATGTTTTGAAACCTTGCTTTCTAACCTTCACTGAGCCCCATTCTTGCCTACAGCAAACATGAGATGTGTCCCTACACAGGTGATGGCTAATGGGCATGTCACCCTGCTGACCACGTCTGCACAGAGCAGTCAGGTCAGGCCACAGCTTCAAGAATTAAACATGGGATGATAGGCTCTCTCTTTCTTTCTCTCCCTCTCTCTCCCCTCTCTCCCACTGCTCCTGTCCCGGGAGGCTGGTCTCACCCTTCCCCTTTCCCGCTTTTATGATCCCTTTCCCTAGTAACAGAAAAAAGTTTTAAAAATTGGGATGATAAGTATAAAGTAAGTACCAAAACACAAAAAACAAAGCCAATAAATGGGCCGAGGGGTCCTAGCAACAGACATGTGGTTGGGACAGTTGAGGCTGTTCCGATCCTCAGAGGAATGGCCTCTTGGGCAGGTAGGAGATGTAGGGTAAGAAGTTCAGCCAAAGAACCCACCCTGGCCCTGAAGACAGCTGGACCTCGTGAGTGGCCAGACTCTGGGCTGGGTGCAGATGCAAGACTCAAGGAGCTGATGGGGAAGTTATGAGAATCAGAGTTTAACCCAGAGGAAGTTGTAAGCCAGCCATGCTAGGCCCTCCGTATTCCTGACCTCCATTTCCTCCTGTGGAACAGGGTGCCGGGCTCAGCTCCTGAGGAGAGAGAGCATTGTGTAGGTGCATAAGGAATAGGCATGGCACAGGGTGGCCGCTGACAGTTAGCATCAGAAGAAGAGGCAGCATCGGCACAGTGAGCTAGAAGAACCAGACTTCCACATGTAGAGCCCAGTCAAAACTGACGGTTCCTCGGGCTCTTCAGCCCTGGGCTTCTAGCACTGTAACTCGCGTATCACAACAATCACTTGGCTCTCTTTTCTTGCCCTGCTGGAAGTCCAACTCAGGGTTTGGTAGGTGCTCTACCACTGAGCGCCTGCACCCCACCTCAGCTATTACAGATCTTTTGTCCTTTAGGGATATCATAGTGTACACAGCTGTGCCACCTTTGTCACAGCCGTCTCAGATCACACCCCTCCACCCATTTGCCACTCCCTCCCACGGCCCCAGGCAAGAACCCATCTGCTTTCTGTCTTTATTTTCCTTTGCTGAGAATTCCTATGGATGAAGTATTTGACAGGTATTCCCCGGTGTGTCACTGAAACGAACACATGGAGATCCATGCATCAGTAGTTCAGTCTTTTTTCCCTGCTGTATGACAGCTTGTTTATCCACCCACCATGAGTGACATTTAAGTTAATTAGTTGGAGGTTATAGACTAAGTATCATTCTACAGGCCGGACAATAGTGGCACATGCTTTTAATCCCAGCACTTGGGAGGCAGAGGCAGGAGATTCTAGGTGAGTTCAAGGCCAGCCTGATCTAAATAGTGAGTTCTAGGACAGCCAGGGCTACAAAGAAAAACCCTGTCTCAAACAAACAAACAAACAAACAAAAACTAAAAAAACAACCAAGCAAACAAAAGAAAACCCAAACAAGCAAAAATCACTTTATAGAGCTGGAGGGAGACAGCTTGGTGATCAAGAACACTGTTCAGTCTTTCAGGGGACTCCTACCTGATCCCCAGCTGTCACATGGTGACTCAAACCCTCTGTAACTCCAGTCCTATTGCATCCAATGCCCTCTTCTGGCCCAAACAGGCACTGCAGGAAAAGGCTGCTGGGACCCAGGCAGGCAAAACACCCATGCACACAAAATAAAAAAATTAAATTGTGTTTTTAAAACACACTGCTATGAATCTTTGTGAGATTTAGTGACAATGGGCACAGCCATTGCTCTTGGAGATTTCTAGAAGCAGAACTGCTGGGTTTTGTAATAAGAATACTTTGAGCCAGGCTGTGGTGTTCCATGCCTTTGATCCCAGCAGGTGGATCTCTGTGGGTTCAAGGCCAGCCTGGTCTACAGAGCTAATTCCAGGACAGTCTCCAAGACAATGCAGAGAAACTCTGTCTCAAAAGGGGCGGAGGATATTTTAAATATTTAAAAACCTTCCAACGGTGAAATGGCTCAGAGAGTGAGAGTGCTTGTTGTATAAGAGCCTGAGTCCTATCCCTGGGTCCTATGGTAGAGAGAGAACCAATCCCAACAGTTGCCCTCTGACCTCAGTAGGTTCTCTGTGACACATGCCTGCTGGCTTATTCACATAGATGTATGTGCACACAAGTCATACTCAAAAAAGGGGAGCAGAGGAAGAGAGGGGCGAGGAGGAGGAGGGACTTCCTAGCTCTGCTCCGGAACTGAGATGTTTCATTTACACCCCCTCCAGGGCTAGGGCTGTCTGGCCAGTTCTTAGGTGAGTGAGCGTCTATTTCCTTCTTTTACAAATTCCCATCTTGTGGGCAGCTGGCAGCATACACCTTGAATCCAGCCGTTGGGAAACAGAGGCAGGTGAATCTCAGAGAGTGAGTTCGAGGCCAGCCCGGTCTATAGAGCAAGTTCCAGGACAGCCAGGGCCACACACAGAAACTCTGTCTTGGGAAAACCAAATCAAACCAAACAAAACAAACAAATGCCCAGTCAATGTAGCCCTGTGAGAGCCTACAGCACTCCCTGGATTAGCTGTCCTGAGGGCCAGGTTCTTATTTCTGCCTTTATGGGAATGTATGAGTCTCTGTCCTCAGCTCAGCATTTGGGCCTTGGGACATAGGGGACCCCACACTCCTCTCCAGAGGGCTGTGGGAAGTGGGAGCTTCAATTGCAAAAACACACAAGAGTGCTCAAGAATTGGGGGGAAAGGGAAGGTCACTTTAAACTGAAAGCACCTCATCAAACAGTGGTGTGTGCTGTGTGTGTGTGTGTGTGTGTGTGTGTGTGCTGTGTGCTGTGTGCCTTGTGTGTGTTTGTGCAGTGTGTGTGTGTGATGTGTGTGTGTGTGGTGTGTGTGTGGTGTGTGTGGTGTGTGTGTGTGTGTGGTGTGTGTGTTGTGGTATGTGTGTGTGTGGTGTGTGGTGTGTGTGTGCTGTGTGGTGTGTGTGTGGTGTGTGTGTTGTGGTATGTGTGTGTGTGGTGTGTGGTGTGTGTGTGCTGTGTGTGCTGTGTGTGTGCTGTGTGTGTGTGTGGTGTGTATGGTGTGTGTGGTGTGTGTTGTTGTGTGGTGTGTGTATATGGTGTGTGGTGTGTGTATGGTGTGTGTTGTGTGGTGTGTGTGTGGTATGTGTGGTGTGTGTGTGGTGTGTGGTGTGGTGTGGTGTGTGTGTGTGGTGTGTGGTATGTGTGTGGTATGTGGTGTGTGGTGTGTGTGTATGTGTGTGTGTGTGGTGTGTGTGTGCTGTGTGTGTGGTGTGTGGTGTGTATGGTATGTGCTGTGTGTTGTGTATGGTGTGTGGTGTGTGTGTGTGTTGTGTGTTGTGTGCTGTGTGTGTGGTATGTGTGGTGTGTGTGTGTGTGTGGTGTGTGTATGGTGTGTGGTGTGTGTGTTGTGTGTTGTGTGTGTGGTATGTGTGGTGTGTGTGTGTGTGGTGTGTGGTATAGTGTGTGTGTGTGTGTGTGGTGTGTGTGGTGTGTGTGTGTGTGGTATGTGGTGTATGGTGTGTGTATGTGTGTGGTGTGTGTGTGCTGTGTGTGCGGTGTGTGTGGTGTGTGGTGTGTGTGGTGTGGTGTGTGTGTGTGTGAAAACAGGCACACTGGCTTCGGTGGCCAGTGGATTTAGATGAAACAGCGCTCTGCCCCATGTGTGAAACTTGCACAGTGAGGATCATGGCACCTAACTCCCCAGTGAGGAAGCAGAGACAGACAGGTACAGTTTTTAACCAGCCCTGAGCTCAGAGAGCCAGGCAGCATGGTTAGGGGAGCTGGGAGCCATCTTGTTAACAACAGCTCTGTTTGCTCCTTAGCCCACTAAGAGGATGGAGAGAGAAAGCCAGAAAGAGTCCTGAGAATGAAAATCCAGCCTCCACCTCCGATTCCCACCACTCTGCTCTGGCTGGCCTCGCTCAGGGCTGGCTCTTTCCCAAGATGCGCTTTTAACTCAGCCTTAATTAGTGATCTCGGCTGTGGTTAGGGTCCCCGGGTTTGAACTGAAAAAAAAAAAAAGAACCCCCCCAGCCGAGAGGGGCAGGTTCTGAAAGGACCCCAAAGGCTGGGGCGGTGTGCCTGGGCTGAGAGGGAGACAGGCTGCACATTTGTGTTGCAAATTTCCAGTGTGTGACAGCCAGCCATTCAAAGAGGAAGCTGCTGAAAGCAGGGCTGGATGATGGGGAGGGGGAGCCCGTCAACAAAGGGGGCCTATCCACGGACCGGACCTCAGACCCAGCTTTGTAAACACTGCTTCATGTCTTTTCTGGAGGATGGAAGCATTCCCAGCCTGCCCCGGGCCACTGGGCAGGAGCAGGGGAGACGCAGACCCTAGACTTCCCTATTCCCTTGACTCTCCCTCCTGCCCCTCGAGGATCTGTTTATGGAGTCAGCAGCGGCAGGTGTCACGTGGGTGCACATGTGCGTTGTCAGAGCAGGCATCAATGTTTGCTGCTATGGGCTTTCTGGGTGGCCCCAGACAAAGTCACTTGCCGTTTCTGAGCCTTAGTTTCTTTTTCTGTAAACTAGGCTGGCTAGTCCTTTCTCCTGGACCAACCAAGACAAGCTTCTGACTGAGTGATGACAGTGAACTCTTCTCTCTCTCTCTCTGTCTCTCTCTCTGTCTCTCTCTGTCTCTCTCTCTGTCTCTCTCTCTCTCTCTCTCTCTCTCTCTCTCTCTCTTTCTCTCTCTCTCCTCTCTTTCTCCTGTCTTTCTCCTCTCTCCCACCTTTCGCCCTCTTCCTTCTCTCTCCCCCTTCCTCTTCTATCTTCATTTTCTCAAGACAGGGCTTCTCTACAGTTATGAAGTCTGTCCTGGCACTCTGTCTGTAGACCAGGCTGGCCTCAAACTCACAGAGATCCTCCTGCCTCTGCCTCCCGGGTGCTGGAATTAAAGGTGTGCTCCACCACCACCACCCTGCAAAGCTCTTCTCTTTCAAGAAAGCCTGCATCCAAGGAGATCACTCTTAAGGAAGAGGTGGAGTCAAGCCTTGCCAGTGGTGTTGTTCTCTAACTCCAGCTTCTTAGTTGATGGAGGTAGAAGGGTCACAAAATCAAGGACCACCGAGGGTTGGGTTGCTCTGGGAGATGATGTGTAACACTTCTGGGTTACTTGGAAGTTTTGCCCTCTTAAGTAGCAGTTTCAGAATTCTCCTAGCTTGGAATGCCTCAGCCTGTGGAATATGAACTATGAACCACGAATGTCCACCAAGCAGGCTATAGGGTGAGTAGAGTTAATTCAAGCATCATGCCATTGGGCTGCTGTCCCTACTTCCGGCTGCCTCGCCCTGCTGAAGACTTTGAACCAGTATCTCCAAGAAACGTTCTACCTGCCTGGTCTCCTTGGGATTGGATGATTTTATACTGGGCTTTCTTTCTCTAAGCCCCTCCAGATGCTAGGGACCCAAGCTGCTCCATCACTGAATCTCCAAAGCTTTCTAATCAGAGTATGGTTCGAATAGCAAGTGTATCGGCATGGAGAAGGGCTTGGTAAAAAGCAGAGTTCAGGTTAATCATGGGTCGCTAAAATCTTTATTTCAGGGTACTAAGACGGCAGGCACACGAGATTGTCTCCCTAAACCCGGCGGTTCTGTCTGGGGAGGAGGGTCATAGCCACATGCAGCCAGGAGGTGGCACTGTTCCCCAGTCTTTGGTGGTGTCCGCCTTTGTTTCCAATGCCAGAGGCTCCTTGTTCCCCGAGAAAGGCTTTGTTCCTCATGAAATCCCAGAACTAACAAAGCAGGTTCGGGTCAGATCTGCCATGCTGCCCTTCACTCTGCCACTTGAGTTCCCTCATCTTTCTCTTCCCAACTCCTATCTAGGTTCTTAGGTTTCCACTTAGGGGAGCCCAGATATCACCCTGACCCGGGTCCTGCCTCAGGACCCAAGTATATCAGCCACAGCTCTCAGGACACCTCAGAAACAATAGGTAGGAGGGGGCTTCCTGGAATCCCCACTGCTCACTCAAGTCTTGGTGTTAGCACGTCTTAGTGACAATGGGTCCTACAGACACAAAGAGGAAGTTAATTATTTTCCTATCACAAGCAAAACCCAAAGCCCTGTCTGAGTCTCCAGTTCCCAGTTTCTCATGACATAAAAATTCTCAGGGCTACAATATGGCCTCATTTCCCCTCTGTGTTTCCACTTCAGTTATAAGGGACCCCGCCGCCCAGCACCAGCCACCAGAAGCAAGGTGTCCGAGTTCCCCTTCAGAGCCCCAATCTGCCAGCCCAACTTTCACCCTTTCCCAGTCATTTAGCCAAGATCAGCCCTGCCACACACAGTCCCATCCACTCCTGGCTCCCTGGCAGTTCTGCTACTAAACTTCAGAAACCCTAATTCAGAAACCCAGCTTGCTGCTCTAGGCACCTGGGGCCAGCAGTTAGCTGTCATTTACTGGACTCCAGATGTCCAGATGTCCTGAATTACTGCTCAGGGTGGCGGCACACACCTCCTAGTCATACAGCATATATGCCTTTACCATCAGCAACCTGGGATTAGGATGGAAGAAGCAGAACATTGGAGATGTGGGATGGTTAAGTCCAGCCGCTCACAGACAGTAAGTGGGGCCTGAGTCATAACAGAACAGTGTCCCCACCCTGGTCCAGCTACAGCACCTTAACGCTGATTTTTCTCCAGCCCCACAAGAAGTAGATTTCCCATGGAGTGGTGTCAGTGGGGGTCCCTGTAGATCCTGCCTGGTGGAGTGCCAAGTATGGTAAGTGAGACTTCCCCATGGTTCATGACAGGGGTGCTGTTGTGGAAGATGGTTCTGTGTATTTCACATACGCTCATCAGAGCGGGAGTGGAGAGATGGCTCAGCAGGTAAAGGTGTTCACCGCCAAACCCAATGACCGGCCAGGGAGTTTGACCCCAGCCCCCCAAGGTGATTCGAGAGAACCAATGCCCACAGGTTTCCCCGACTCAAATGTCATAAAGAGTTTTAAAAGAGCGACATTTCTGATTAGCATCAGAATGCTTTTGATGTGGTGATTTCATGAAACCTAGAGCCCATAGACCCAGGTTATGACCTGTCAGATTGGTGACCGTCTCTCATATAGACAAGCTTTCCAGAACGATAATCAGTGAGAAGTCAGCGCTAGCTGATTTGCGTGTTCCATCTTCCCTTCATGCTTTCATCCATTCTTGGATAATCTTCTCATCAGACAGTACCCACTGGTGCTAAGCACTGTGCTCAGTGTTCAGGAACCAAGAAAGAATAAGACACGATCAAATGAACCGATGTCTATTGAGCACTCATCTGTGCTATGCTGGGGGGGGGGGGCTGGTGTTCTGGGCTTGCTCTGTAGAGATTCCACTCGAGACAGGAAGGCAAGCAGAAAATTGCTCCCAGCATGATGTGCACAGTCTATGACAGAATGTGTTTCGGTGCTGGTGGAGCAGAGTGGACTCAGGTTCACTTTGTCAGCCAGCACAAAAGGCTCCATGAGGGACAAAACAAAGGGAACGGGTCTCAAAGAAAGTGAGAAATTCAGTCCAGCATGAGCAAAGGCCAGGGGCATGACACTTACTGTGGCTGAAGGGAGGGTCCTCAATCTTTTGTGAGTGGTGTGTGTGTGTGTGTGTGTGTGTGTGTGTGTGTGTGTGTGTGTGTGTGTGTGTGTTGCAGATAGGTGTATACGTTCCTGTGTATTGCACATACATGTGCATGTGTGTGCATGGGCAAAAGCCAGAGGTGAGCATCAGGTATCTTCCTCATTCCCTCCTCCACCTTTACTTTTTAAAATATAGGCTTAAAAAAATCAAGAGATACATAGCGGTGCACACATTTAGTCCCTCACTTGGGAGGCAGAGGCAGGCAGATTTCTGGGAGTTTCAGGTCTACATAGTGAGTTCTAGGTTGAGAGACCCTGTTTTAAAAAATACATATTTTGTGTGTGTGTGTGCATATGCGCCTGGGTGTATGGATGTATATCATGTATATGCATGCACCTGTGGAGGCCAGGAAAGGACATTGGCTTCCCTGGAGTTCATTACACGTGGCAGTGAGCTGATCAATGCAGTGATAGATGGGAACAGAACCTTCTGCAAGTGGAACAAATGCTCTTAACTGCTGAGCCATCTCTCTAGGCTCTCTATTTTACCAAGACACGTTCTCTCTCTTTCTGAAACTGGGGTTTACTAATTCCACTGGGCTGGCTGGTTGGCAAGCCCCAGGGATCCTTCTATCCTTGTGTCTCCAGCACTGGAATTCCAGGCATGCTGCTATGCCAGACTTTTATGTAGATTCTGGGCATCTCAGCTCTGGTCCTCAGACTTACACAGCTAATTACCAATTAATTGAGCCCTTCAGTCCTTAGGTCCTCTGTGTCCTTCTGATATTGACTGATTTCTAATTCAACTGTTTGGGGTGGGACACAGGATTCTGGGGCATTAATTAAGGTCCTAAGGTATTTCCATATGAACCTGGGTCTGTGGCTTGACCAGCAGGAACTGTAGATGATTTCAGCCAAGCTATGCAGAGTATCAAATGCCACACTAAGGAATTCATGTTCTCCATGGAGAAAGGCCATTGGAGTCTTTCAAGGCCTGAGGGATGGTTTGAGGGGACAACTGCCAGCTGCCTGAGGGAAGAGAATGCAGCCAGGAAGCCCAGGCCAGTGAACCCAGGGCCTGAGCCAGTGTGGTGGTGGGGGGTACCCAAGGGCGTTACTGAAGATGAGCATGGCAGAGAATAGCAAGGTGAGGGAAGCGAAAGAAAGGATGCACAAATGAGTCTCTGGGATGACTGGGGAGAGGGTCAGGATGCTGGTGGGATGGAGCAGAGTAAGAGGGGCATGGCAAGCTTCAATTTGCATGTGTCACGGTTGGAATGTCTTCAGATCTCCAAGAAGCCCTAGGTGGCAGCAGGTGGTCAAATCTGGTCCAGAGCTCGGACCTCCCTTCCTTCTTGAAAGGACACAGGAGTCAGGGGAGACCTTGGAGAAATTACATCTACCTTCAAGGTGAGTAAAGCTGAAGTAGAAAAAGAGAATCCAGGCCATGGAGATGGCTCAGCAGGTAAAGACCCTTGCTGTGCAAGCCTGGCCGCCTGAGTTTGATCCCTGGGGCCTGCATAAGGTGGAAGGAGAGAACCAATCCTGCAAAGTTGTCACCTGACCAACCCTGCAAAGTTATCTCCTGACCTCCACACACACTAATAATGAAGTCAAAAGGAGAAAAGACCCAGGAGGAAAGCGAGCTGCTTTCTGTCAGCCTTGTTTCTGCTTTGCCGATGGGGTTATCGGGGACCCACATAGCGAGTGACCGGCACATGAGCCCTGAGCCCATGGGGATGGACGTAGGATCATGAACCTAAGCATGTTTGGCTCTAGCGCTCAGATTGTCTGCTCTGCTGAGTCTCCCAGAAGCAAGCCCATCCCCAAATTCACAATGTAACAGTTCCAAAGCCTGGGAGGGGGGAGAGGGTAAAGGAGAGGAAGCAAAGAGGTCCCTGAAAGAGAGGGAGGCAAAGGGCTTAGTGGCAGAGCCAGCACTGGGGGAGAAAGCCAGGGGAGGCTAGCAACTTCAGTGAGCAATCATCACCTCCCCCACCAGACAGTTCTGAAGCAAATCTCAGACTTTGTATCATTTCACTGGTAAATATTTCAGTATATATCTTAAAAAAAGATAAGGGTGCTTTCTTTAACATAGTCACAATCCCATTATCACCCTTTAAAAAAAAATCTAACAATAATTCATATTAAAGAAATCTATTGAGGGCCGTTAGACAAGACCTCAGAATGGAAGCTTAGGCTGTCTGTACTTAAGCTGGCACTGTCACAAACCCATGATAAGGAATTTAAATTCTCCCAAGATAATTACAGCCGAGGCGAGGAGGAGATTGGAAAGGCAGGGGATTTTAGAAGCTTGTCGGGCCCTGGGAAGAAAATGTGATTTTCAAGGGGGGAGGGGGAAAGGAGATATAGAAACATTTGCAGAGTATGAAAGAGAACACTCTCACTGACTTCTCTTTCCCCACCCAAGTGCCTTTAGCCATAAATGAGAAATGGGAACCAGGTCTGAAGGGAAACCAATCAGATAAAAATAATAAATGAGGAATAGCAACAAAAAGCAACTAAATATGACAAAACAGATCGACCGACTCATTTCCTACTCAGGCATGCAGTTCTGTGCATTTCATAGGTAAGGGCAGTTAGTCAAACAGCACCTCCTTGGAGGTCTGTGACTGCCTATGAACTGATCGGTGAGGACTCTGTCCCTCAACAGGGGCAGCAGAAGAGTTAATTTCGCAGTTCAGATTTTCTCTAAACTACTCTTCAACCTTGGGCAAGTTAGATCCTATCTCCAAACTGATTTGTGAAAGGAGGGTAGTAGACTCCCAGTTTCCTGCGCCAATAAACTACCTAATAAAATGGCGCGTGACTCCCGGGGTTCAGAAAGTATTCCTGGAATTTGGTTCGATGTTCTGCTGCACCTGCAGAATGCTCCAATAAACTAGATGAAGGATGCCATGGAGATGCCCTGAGCTTATTAGGCTGGTTCGTGCTTTGGATACATCCAGGGCTGTACTTCGCTGACCCCTGGGAAGAGAATGAAAGGCGGCCCTCGGAGGGCTCCTGGGAGGTGGTTAAGAAGGCATGGCTCTTGGAAACTGCTCACAGCCACCCGCAGATGGAGTGGGTTGCCCGAAGCCCAGTAAACAAATTGTACAAATCAGCTAAAATGACTGTCCAGTGTCCCCCTGTCACACACACACACACCATGGCGAGGAAAGGATTTGATAGGTGGCTGCCAGGAATTGGGGACTGAGATGGAGCTAGAGGAGAGGGGGCTGGCAGAAGATGGCGGATATTGCTACCTTCTGTTTCTGGAGCCTGGGACAGGGGTCTGTGCAATTGCATTTGACCAGAGCCTTAAGAACTGGTGTTGGAGGGGAGCCAGACAGAGTGGGCAGGAAACAGAACAGACTCTGTCCCCGGCCGGAAGAGACGCCTGTTCCAGGGTCCTGCCTCCCACAGGCTGCAGCATCTGGAGAGAGGAGACTCGCGGGCCCTCAGCTCCAGCTGTTCCCGCTTCTGTTTCCAGTCCTCCCGTGGGCTCTGCTGTCTTCAGCCCATCCAGTTCTTTTCAAAGAGGCAGCTCTGCCCCTGGCCAGCCTCTATTCAGACCCCAATACACACTGCTATTCTCCCCTGCATGCCTGTTTCCAACAAACCATGATATTTAGACCCTTAAAAACAAAACAAAGCTATGCTCACCATCATAATAGCTCTTCATGTAATTGTCTCTTCTTAAAAATTAAGATTTTATTTAATTTTATTTTTTAATTAATTAATTAACTTTGAGACAGAGTCTCATGTAGCCCAGGCTGGCTTTAAACTTGCTTTTTAGTCAAAGATGATCTTGAGCTCCTGTTATTCATGGCTCTGCCAACTGCTATTCCAATATTAGGATTCCAGGTGTGCTCTACTATACTGGTCTTATGTGGTGCTAGGGGTGGGACCCAGGGCTTTGTGCTCTACAAACTGAGTCACAACCTCAGCCCTGGTTTTCGTTGCTATTGATGTTAAGTTTGCTTTAAGCTCAGGTATCATTGACCTGGAGTTTGTAGTGATCTTTCTTCCTCAGTCGCTAGCGCTGAGGCTCAACTATGCTTCTACTCAGAAAGCTGTGTGTGTTGGATGAGATTGGCTTTTGGACCTGTTGGCCCTCACATCCATTTCTGTGGGAAATCAGAATCCCACTGAGGTCAACTGTGGTTCCTGAAGACAACTTCCATCACTTCCCAGTCCTTTCCAGCCAGCTCTGATGCTTCCTTAGTTGTACTCAGAATGCGCAGCCATCTTCTCTGTGTCCCAGTGGTCCATGCTGGTCGTCCAGAGTTCTAGCAAGACCAGCTTGGCACCAGCCAGCCTTCTCATCCACCTGTCTATACATGGTGTAGACTTCTGCTTTGGAAGCCGCTCCGAAAGCTGTTGGCCTCCGAGGTGTCTGCTGATAACTCTTGTAAGGATGTTAGGATGTTGTGCCACTTGGTGGTAGAGGAGGCCCGTGGAGAGGGGTAGATGTATCTAGGGCAAGTGGAGGCTGGACTCACAGAGCCCAGGACAGAGCCATTAGCACAGTGGTTTTTCAAATGTGGCTCCAACTGTCACTCAGTGCACATACTGGGAACTGTATCGAAGCACCACAGGCATCTATCTGACCTACGGAGCAGGGAATGATGGCTGAACTGGCCTCTGGCACTTCAGATGCCAGCCCAGGTTTCTGACCCTCTGCTCTCTGCTCATTCCACTAACGTTAAGACAGGCTTCAGCCCAACACGGGCCACCCTGATGTTTCCTTTCCCATGAACATTTCTCTCACTGCAGCTCATCTGCTGATTACTGGTATTTGCTTTTATTTTAAATGTTTTCAGAATCGAAAATAAGCTTATCAGAGGTTATTACATTACCATGACAACCTGACAGCTGGCAACAAAGAAGCAGACAATACAAGTAGTTTGGGGTCTCAGGGGCACTAAAGTAATTACGGATTCTTCACTTGGAGGTCATTGTATGTAGGCAGAGCCTCTTTGTCCCCCCTGTCTCTCCCTCCTCTTTTCTCCATTTCCTGCTTGGCCTTTTAGTCCTCTGTCATCTCATTGTAAGCAGCACATGTTCTAATCTTTCTAGATCCTCCCAGAGGCTGATGTATGCAACCTTTCTTTTGAAAATAACAATGTCATTGTTCGGGAGGCTGATGGGAACAGGGAGAGGGACTGATTTATTTTTTTCCCTCACCTAAATGTTATATGCAAATTTTCTTGGGCTGGAGAGACTAGCAGCACTTAATGTTTCCAGAGGACCCAAGTTCAGTTCTCAGCACCCTTGTCAGGTAGCTCACAACTGCCTGTGACTCCAGCTCCAAGAGACCTGACATTGTCTTCTGATCTCCATGGACACCTTACAAACATGTATGAATTAAGATGTAAAAATACTACATTTTTTTCTCTTAGACTGATTAATATATACCTTCCAGGAACATACACAAATACAATATAAAACCCATAGGTACAAAACAACATACATTAATGTGTGACAAATGCCTATAATCTCAGCACTTGGGAAGTAGTGACAGAAAGGTTAGGAGTTCAAGACTAGCCTCAGCTGGTGTGATCTACATGAGATCCTGTCTCTACAAAACAGAATAGAACAGAATAAAATAAACAAATGTATTAAGTTTTGTGCTGGGTGTAATGGCATCTGTAACCCCAGCACAGGGGACATTGAAGCAGGAGGCCCAGACTTGGCTGTGATGCCAGACTCCCTCTAAACAAACCAATCAACTCCAGGAAGCCTTCTCCAGGCTGTAGGTACTAGGTCTCCATCCTGGAGGGTCGCTTCCGTGTTTCTTGTACATCCTTGCTGGACATTTGTGTGCATTGTAAAGCTACTCCATTACCTCCAGGCCTGCCTCCTTTCCTATAATTTGCCTGAAGAATCCTTCTCCAGCATTCCAAACCGCCTTCTGCTTTCTGGTTTATGTTTGTTTCAGACAGAGTCTCAGTATGTAGTCCAGGCTGATCTCAAAACCCTCCTTCCTCTGTTGGCTTTGCAAGCATGCATTACCATGCTTGGCCTATACCATGCGTTTAAAAAGCTACACAGTCCATTGTAGACTGTGCACCATTTTCTTTCTAACAGTCCCCTGTGGGTGGCTATATGAATTGCTTCAGCTCTTTTGCTATTGTTACTTTATTGCTGTTGTTTCTTGAGACAGGGTTTCTCTGTGTAGTCCTGGCTGTCCTGGATCTCATTCTGTAGACCAGGCTGGCCTTGAACTCACAGAGATACTTCTGCTGAGATTAAAAACATGCACCACAAAGTGTGGCTGTTACTGCTATTTTTGTTCCCATTTCTGTAGCTGGAAAGTCCATGACTCAGAGAAAGAAGCGCCCTGTGAACATTTCCAAAGAACATGCAGACATCCTTCTGTATTGCTTAATTATAAATAATAAAAATAAGAGAAGAGTTACTTGTTAGGAACCAGCAGTCTGCTGACCCCGCCCCTGACGATGGGCGGGATGGTCATGGCCATGTCATGGCCATATCATGGCTACTGTCAGGCTTTACCTGGCTGCTCAAGCTTTACCTGGCTGTGCAGGGGACTCAGTTACGCATGTGCAAGTCCCCCTTTTAAAGCAAGCGCTCCACACCCTTTTCTCTCTCCCCTGCTTTTGGTTACCACAAGCTACCCTTCTTTCTCTCCCCTCTCTCAATAAACTCCACATGGGCGCTGAGTCTCATGTTTGTGTTTCATAGGCAATAGCTGCAGCAAAAGAACAACATTGCTGATCCCCAAAGAGAAAGAGAGAACATCCAGAGATCTGACTTCTTTTCCTGACAGTGTCATATCTTGACTGTATAGAGTTCTTCCCTCAAAAGTATGAATGAGTACCTGAGTTCATCTCCAGAACCTGCACAAGAAGTCAGCTGTTCATCCATTAAGAGCACCGAGGACCTGGGCTTCAATACCCAGCACCCACATGGCAGCTAAAAACTGTCTATAACACCAAGATCTGACACTCTCACACAGACATCTGCCTAGGCAAAGCACCAATACATTATTTAAAAAAAGAAAAGACGCAGTCTGTTTGCAATTGAAGTGACGACGAGGTGGGGGGGGGTCCCTGGAGCTTGCTGGGCAGCCAGACTATCTGAATTGGTAAGTCCCAGGTCCCACTGAGAAGCCTGTCTTATAAAAACAAGGTAGGTTTTTGAGTCTCAGTGCTGTCACAGCTCTTTAGACCACTCCTGCCCTGGGGAGCACCAATCTCTTTAACAAATATCTGGGCTCCTGAGGTGACTCGCTTGATGTGCAAGCTTGAGGACCTGAGTTTGCATCCCTAGACCCCATGTGAAGCGGGATGAGGTTTGAAATCCTACTGCTCCTACAGTGAGAAGGGAGGCAGAGGCTGCAGAAACCCTGGAGGCCTGTGGACCACCTACCCTGGTTTACACTGCAGCTCTGTGGACATCAAGGCCTGAGACTTCCAACCCCCACATGTGCACACCGCACTCACACAAACGCGAATGTCCACGCAGACACAGAAACACTAGGATTAAAGTGAGTAAATAGGTAAATGAGATTAAAAAAATAAACTGCTTCCATTTCTATCACTTAAAAACAAACAAAACAGACGGTTTCTGAAAAGCCCCACCAGAGGTTGACCTCTGACCTCCACATGTGCAGACACATACACCCAAAATCCTGTTAACACCTTGTGTGTGTGTGTGTGTGTGTGTGACAAATAAATAATCTTCTGTGGAGGAACATCAAGTCCGCCTTCCTCGCTAGATGATAATTCGTCAAGGCAGGGATCATGTTTCCTTTGCCGCTGTCTCCCTAGCAAGTGCTGCCCATAGAGGTAGGAGCTCCAGTCCGAAGAGCTGGCTCAGTGGTCAAGAGCACTTGCAGCTCCTGCAGAGGGCGGGGTTCAGTTCCCAGCAGCCACCACAACTGTGGGCAACTCCAGTTCCGGGGACCCAATGCCCTCTTCTGACCTCTGAGGACACGAGGCACACATGTGTGCTACACATACATACATACAGGCAAAACACTCTCACACAAAACAAGATAATATAAAGAAATTTAAAAACTATACACCCAACAAATGCCTCCTGGATGAATGAATTGCAGCTTTGCTTGTGGTCTAACCTTTGAGTCCTGGCTACCACACTGATGAACGTTGTGTTAATCAGACTGTTACTGAGATGGATTCCCGAGGGAGACAGTCTAAAGGAAGATTGATTTTTGGCTCAGAGCTTCAGAGGTTTTGGTCCATGGTTGCTTGCCCCATTGCTGTGGGCTGGCATCACCACAGAGATGGTGTGGTGGAGCAAAGCTGCTCACCTGGCAGGCAAGAAAGCTTGGGGAGATACAGGAAGCAGCTAGAGACAAAATGTCTTTCCCAGGCTTCTCCCATCCAGCCTGTTCCTACCAAGCTCCACCCACCATTCTCCTCCCAGAGCTCTATTTCTTTCAAGTAGGCTCCACCCCCTAATCTCCCCTCTCCCCCAAACAGCATCATCAAATTATAAATACATCAATGGATGGAGAGGCCTCAAGATCCAATCACTTCTCCAAAACCCAGCTCTGAACTCACTCGAACACATTGGGAAACAAGCCTCCAATAAGAGCCTTTTTTGTTTTAAGAGTTATGTGTCTGTGTTTGAGTGTTTTGCCTGCATGTGCGGATCTGCACCACAGGCATTCCTGGCGCTCACAGTGGTCAGAAGAGGGTGTCAGATCCCTTGCAATTGGAATTATAGACAGTTGGGAGCTGCTGCGTGGGTGCTGGGAACTGAACATGGGTCTTCTATAAGATCAACAAGTGCAATTAACTACCGAGCCATCTCTCCAGTGCCCCCCACACCGCCGGAGGCTTTTGAGGGGACCTCATATTCAGAATGCAGCAATATACAAGTAACTCTAGATCCACCATCCAATCTCTCTGCCTCAGTTTCATCAGCCTTGATGGGAGGTTCATGTGAGCAGTTGCAGGTCACAGATACACCACTAGGTGGTCAGCAGTGAGGGCTCGGCCACTCCTCTCAAGCAGAACTCAGGACTCTGATTCTCTCAGTGGCTGGTGCTGCCTGGAGAGTCCCATGTGGGGGTGGAGAAAGCTTCAAGGCCTTGGAGGAAGAGTGGATTCCAGGGTGTGTGGTGAGAAGGCCAGGTCCCTTCACTGAGTTCATCAGTCACTCAGCAGAGATAATGTACCCAGTTTCTGTCTCCTCCTGGGAGATGGTCCTGCTACAAAAGTCCCTCAAGACTTTTAACTACAGAGTTAAAAGGCGCCATTGTTATTCAACTGGAAAAGTGTTTTGCAGGACAAGTGAGCTAATCCCTGCCAAATGTGAGCTTGCTTGTGCTGTGTATAATTGAATACTTAGTGTGGATTTAACCCGGGAGCCAGCGGTGCTGTCACAGACAAGGTTAATGGAGCACCTAATCAATGCGGAAGTGATTAACACCAGCCAGATGCTGGTTCGGTGCCCATGAAACTTGTGCAGCTTCCATGACATAAGCCCTGCAGAGAGCCTAAGTTCTGGACAGAGCAGGACAGGGCTGGGGAGCCCTGGTCTGGATCTGCCTCTCCACTGGGAGATCGACATTCCCCTGTCCCGGAAAGCCTCCCATGGCTTCATGGATTCCCTTGTCACCCTGAAAACACTTCTTGTACAAAACTCAAAATGCTCAATTGTTCTGGTTAAATTGAGGCTGGAAGATTGCGAGTTTGAGGCTAGTCTGGGCAACACAGTCCCTGTCTTAAGAAAAACAAAATGAAGGAGTGGAGAGAGAGAGAGATGAATGACAGAAAGGGAGGAAGGAGAGAAAATACATGTGGTATTAAAATAAAACAAAGGACTCTTTGGGGGAAGGGGGCCAGAAAGAGATGGGCAGAGGGATGAATGAAAACAAAATATAATGACATATGTGAATGAAGAATCCATGATGAAACTCACTACTTTGGATGCTAACATAACAAAACAAAACAAAACAAAAAACCCTATTGTGCTATTTACTGACATGGCTGTCACTTCTGCCCACCCACCCTAGCAGTGTCTTCCTGACTTGTCCCCAGCGTCTGGCAATAGTCCACACATTTTTGCTGAAAACGTTTTGAATTTCAGAATGACCATGGTGTTTTGATTTTCTTGGGAAGAGTGGACTGTTTTGAATGAGAATGGTCCTCATGGGCTCATATGTTTGAATGATTGAGCTCCAATTGGTGGAACTGTTTGGAAAGGATTGGGAGGTGTGGCCTTGTAGGAATGGGAGTGGCCTTGATGGAGGTGTGTCACTAGGGAAGGGCTTTGAGGTTTCAAAAGCTCTTGCCCGTTCTGGTCTCCCTCTCTGTCTTAGTTAGGGTTTCTATTGCTGTGAAGAGACACAATGACCAAGGCAACTCTTATTAAGGAAAATATTTAATTGGGGTGGCTTACAGTCTCAGAGGTTTGGTCTGTTTTCATCATTGCAGGGACCACGACAGCAGACATGGCACTGGAGAAGGAACTGTTACATGCTGGTATGCAGGCCACATGAAGTAGAGTGTCTTACTGGGCATGACCTGAGTATATGAGTCCTCAAAGCCCGCCTCCACTGTGACACACTTCTTCCAAGAAGACCACGCCCACTCCAACATGACCACACCTCCTACTAGTGCCACTCCCTTTGGGGGGGCCATTTTCTTTTAAACCACACTCTGCCTGCTGCCTGTGGATCAGGGTGTAAAGCTCTCACCTACTGAATGATAATTGTGTTGGTTTGAATAAAAATGGCTCTCATTGACTCATAGGGAGTGGCATTATTGGAGGTGTGGCCTTATTAGAGTGGGTGTGGCCTTGCTGGAGGAAGTGTGTCACTAGGGATGGGTTTTGAGGTTTCCGAAGCTCAAGCAATGCCAGTGGTACTCTCTTTTCCTGCCGCCTGCCTATCCAGATGTGGAGCTCTCCACTCGCTCTCCAGCACCTTGTCTGCCTGCATGCCGCCATGCTTCCCGCTATGACTAATGGACTAACCCTCTGAACCTCTAAACCAGCCCCAATGAAAAGTTTTCCTTTAAAAGAGCTGCTGTGGCCACGGGGTTGGTGGCACATGCCTTTGCTCCCATCACTCAGGAGGCAGAGGCAGGCAGATCTCTGTGAGTTTGAGGCCAGGCAAAACATATAGGTGGGGTGATCAAACTGAGGATACAGGGAAAGAGAGACACCAGTCAGCCTCCGAGGAGCAAGAGATGCTAGAGGACAGGTGAAGCCACAAGCCACGTGGCAATACATAGAGTAGTTGAAATGGGTTCATTTAAACGTAAGCATTAGCTAGTAGCAAGCCTGACCTGAGCTACTGGTTGAGCATTTATAAGTAGCATTAAGCCTCAGTGGTTATTTGGGAAGCGGCTGCCTGGACAGGAAAACTGCCTATACCCTGTTTCGGGGTAAGGAGGATGGGGAAGAAATGCGCAGTGAGCACTGTGCCCACCTGGAGTCCACCTCACCTGCTTTCTCACCCATCCATCTCTTCATCCTGTGGATGGTTCCTTCCCTCCCGGGACTGAAGCCGGATGCTGGCAGCTGGGTGCCCTCGGGGTAGGCACACTTTTTGCATGGTGGTTGACTTTCAGGACAGGTAAGCACTATGCCTGACTTTGACATGGTATCTCTTGAACCGAGTCCATTGTTCAAAGCAGGTGACACTCAGACACTCAGAGACATTGTTGTAGCCATCTTTAGGAAGCACAGTCAGCCACAGGGGACAACCAGGGAGGCCTTTTCACAGGTGTTGATGTTGGCCTGAGCCCTGAAAGACAGGAATGAGTGTGTCCTGCAGAGAGAGAGAGAGAGAGAGAGAGAGAGAGAGAGAGAGAGAGAGAGAGAGAGAGAGAGAGAGAACACCCTGTTTTCAGCAGTGGAGTCTAGCCAGAGAGGCAGTTCCTGCATCAGCTCTAGGAGCACTTTTCAGAGGCCTCCACTCAGGGGAAACTGGGGTTCTTGATGTCCCTGCAGAAAAGAATTTTAAGATAAGCTTGTGAGTTGGAGTTTATTAGGAAGAGTTTTTAACGTAGATCTAAGCATTGGGAAAGTGCTCACCCAAGTGTAGGTGTGGGCTCCAGTGTCTGAGCAGTACCATGTACATTATTTTAATGGCTGAAGTTACGTTATTCAAAAGGTTTCTAAAATATGTTTTTTTATCCATTTCTCTCATTCTTGATAAATGAAATCAGAGGATGCTTCCTAGGAAAGGATGATAAGCTAATAAAGTAAAACTGTGGGCCACAGAATTTATAGAGGGAAGTTAAGCCATTTTGTTTTTATTTGATTGATTGATATTTTTGATTTTTCTTTTCTTCTTTCTTTCCTTTCCTTTTCTTTTCTTTTCTTTTTTTTCTTTTTTTTTTTTGTTTGTTTTTGGGGTTTTTTGTTGTTGTTGTTGTTGTTGTTTTGAGACAGGGTTTCTCTGTATTGCTTTGGAGCCTGTCCTGGAACTAGCTCTGTAGACCAGGCTGGCCTCGAACTCACTCACAGCGATCCACCTGCCTCTGCCTTCCAAGTGCTGGGATTAAAGACATGCACCACCACCGCCTGGCTATTTTTGATTTTTCAACACAGGGTTTCTCCGGGTAGCCCTGCCTGTCCTGGAACTCATTCTGTAGACCAGTCTGGCCTCGAACTCAGAGATCTGCCTGTCTTTACCTCCCAAGTGCTGGAATTAAAGACATGCAGCACCACTACCCAGCCTGCTTTGGTTTTACTGTAAATAGAGTTTATAGTTTTGCTTACGAGATAGCTAGAAAACTGTAGGCTTTCAAATAGAGAAGGAGAAAGGTCATATACACTCAAGCTTTTAGTATGTGTCATTGCTGTTTTAACATTATTTAAAATATTGCTGTATAAAAGGAATTCTATGAAGGCATTTTTTCACAGCAAATTTTGATAATTGTACTGAAATTCTTGATGTAGTTGGCAAGACTCCAGGGTGAGGAGACCCTTTTCTCTCCTTTTATCCCCTTAATCTGAGCTGTCTTTGTATAGCCTCCATCCCAGGCATGGAAACCAACAATGGTAAAGACTGGCATATGGAAAACATGCCCTTCTGCCCACCTCTATTTTCCTTTCCCTGTATCCAATGCATTAGTTACCTTTAGGGTCCTCTCTCTCTCTCTCTCTCTCTCTCTCTCTCTCTCTCTCTCTCTCTCTGTGTGTGTGTGTGTGTGTGTGTGTAAGTCAGAGGACAACTTTTTTTTTTTGAGTTGGTTTAACTGTGGATCCATTCCACAGATTGAAATCATGTCTGGAGGTGCTGTGTAGTCATCATGTAGCAGGCATAGGAGTTGCAGGCCCAGCATCCTGGGTAAGATAAGACCATGTGGAAATACATGGAGTAATAGTTATGGGTTAAATATTAAGACAGAGCTAGACAATAAGAAACCCAAGCCAATGGCTATGATGACCAAGCTGGCTTTGAAGTCATGGCGCAAGAAACTGCACTTGCCTAGACTGTTTGATTGTATGCTGTATACAGTGGGCATGCAGGACCCACAGGAAAGTGACTGCTGGACTTGAAAAAAACAAGAAGGGACAGTCTCAGGGTTCCTGCTTCACGGAAGAGTCTGCTAGACATTCTGCAGGACACAGAGAAAAATGACTGACAAACTGCAAATACAGGTGGGACAGTTTCAAACTTCCTGCTTTACAGAGATGTCTGCTAGACACACTATGGCCTATGGCTGCTCCAGTGTTACAGAGCAACTTCTCTCTAGGCAGTGAGATATCTCTGTCAACTCTAGAGGTTATATATTATCCTTCTGTGGTCTTTGATGACAGATAGTTATGGTTTTAGTTTTCCTTAGTTATGATAATAGATAAGTTACATATAAAACTTTGGACTCACAAAGATGTTTCTCTTATTGGTTGATAAATAAAACACTGTCTGGCCAATGAGGCAGGAAGATAGGCAGGACTAGGACAAGGAGAATTCTGGGAAAGGTAGGCAGAGAGAGCCCACCAAATACTGTTTCCATGAAGTTGACAAATAAGTAGAAGGTCTGGACATTCTCCAGTAAGCCAAGACCACATAGAAACAGTTAGATTAATAGAAATGGGTTAATAATTAAGACAGAGCTAGCCAATAAGAAGCCCTAGTCATCGGCCAACAGTTTAATAATTAATGTGAGTCTTTGTGTACTTATTTGGGGCTGAAGTAGGGAGGCAGAATCTGGCAAGGCAAGAAAAATTGCCAGCTACATAGAGGCACACCCCTGCACACACAGGCATGCACCTGCACACACATGCACACACAGAAGCATGCCCCTGCCCTGCACACACACCTACACACACATGCATCCACCATATACAAAACCACAAACAATGAAAATGAAATAGCTAAATGAGTGCAATGTTCACCCTGTCCCATGTTGAGCCATGTTAGACTGTTGAGCCATGTTAGACAGCATAGACACGGTTAGAGACAAATCTGCCACAGAGCTATGCTGTGCGCTAATGGAGACTCGCAGGGCACAGGGAGAAGCTAAACTCAGCTGGAGTCCTCTAGGCACGTCCAGAAATTAAGGAAGTAACTGTGCCGGTAGCAGCCACACTGGGGATTTTTTTTTTACGTTTGGAAACGGGTAGTGACAGGTTTCAAAGCACTGTATACCTATATTAGCATGCTAGAGCTGGGCTGTCAAAACACTGTATATGTCACACACTAGATGGTTTGAGCAGCAGGCATTTATTTTATTAGCCAGGAGTCTGAAACCAAGTAGTTTTGTGGCACTTCTGAAGGCTTGAAAAATTATTCCATGGCTGTCCCGGCTCCTGGTGGCTTGACGGGGAATTTTGTTGTTCCCTGACCTATAGGAAAATCCCTGTGTGATTGCCTCTGTCTTCACATGACATCCTCATGTGTGTATCTGTGTCCAAACCCTTTCTGCTTAAACTAGACATTTTGGGTTAGATTTTAACACTTGTCTTGTTGAGCTCCTGCCACCTTAGTTTTTGAGACAGAGTTTCTCTGTGTAACAGCCCTACCTGTCCTGAAATTCATTCTATAGACCAGGTGGCCTCAAACTCACAGAGATCCACCTGCCTCTGCTACTTGCATGCTGGGATTTAAAGTGTGCGCCACCACTGCCCAGAGCTCATTTTTCTCTTAAAAATATTTATTGGGCTGGAAAGATGGCTCAGCAGTTAAGTGCACTGTCTGTTCTTCCGGAGGTCCCAGGCTCAATGGCCAGTACTCACATGACATCTCACAGCCGTCTGCAACTCCACTTCCAGGGATCCCAACACCCCTGCACAGCCGTACATGCAGGCAAAACAACACCCATAACACAAAGTACATTATTTTAAAAATACATATTATTGTGTGTGTGCGCAAGTATGTGTATGCATGATGTGGGCTGGAGGGCACTCATGCTATGGCATACACGTGGAGGTCAGAGGACAACTTTGTGGAGTAGGTCTCTCCTTCTACTTTTAGATGGGTTCCAGGGATTGAACCCAGGTTATCAGATAGGTGCAGTGGCATTTTGACAGAACAAGCTATCTCCTTGGTCCTCTTTTTTGTTTGTTTGTTGTTCGCTTGAGACAAGTTCTCTTATTTAGCCCTGGCTGTCCTGGAACTTGCTATGCAGACCAGGCTGCCTCTGCTTCCCCAATGCTTGGACTAAAGGTGTGCACCACCATACTCAGCTCTTTTTTTTTTTTTTTTAACACATTGTCTCATATATCCCAGGCTGGGGCTCACTATATATTTCAAGCTAGCCTCAAACACATGCAATCTTCCTGCCTCAGGCTCCTAAGTGCTGAGACTACTGGTGTGGTCACACCATGTCCAGCTGATTTACTTTTATAAAGATCCTGTCTCCACAACTTGGTAAAACTCATTTCCTGGTATGACAATGAATACAGCAACAGGGTGGTGGATCATGGCCCCCATAAGAAGCTCTGGACCACCCACCCCAACAAGAACATGAGAGGGAGAGGCCTCAACTGTTGAGGAGTCCCTGTCCCAACTGGTCCCACGTCACTGAGTGTCTCTCCTAATGGTTTCCAATTCAGACCCTTGGAAGGAGGGTAGGGGCTTAGTGAGCCTACTCTCTTGAATACCTGTAACGAGTATGTTTTTTCTGTCGTCTGGTCCCCCAGCCATGACAATAAAGTTCTGTACCCCCCCCCACACACACACAAGAATCCTGTCTCCGAATAAAATCACATTCTGTAATGAAGGCTGATTCCAAAACATCTTCCTTGCTGGGCATGGTGGCTCACACCTTTAATCCCAACACTAGGGAGGCAGACATATCTGTGTGAGTTCCAAGCCAACTTGGTCTAGGTAGACGTTCTGGTCCAGCTAGTGTCACAAGTGTGACATAGTGAGACCCTGTCTTAAAAACAAAACATCCCCAAAACAAAATCACTGTCCTTACCCAGGCTTCATACTGACCCATTTAGGGCAAGTCCTGTATTAAATATTTGTTCCCTTCAGACCTCAGCTGCTCCATCTCTGTATTAGCTCCTTTTCTTTCTTTTTTGTTTAGTTTTTCTTTACACACACACACACACACACACACACACACACACACACACACACACACATATGTATGTATATACATACATACATACATACATACATATATATATTCTTTATATACAGGCCAGAAGAAAGCTTCTGATCCCCTGGAATTGGAGTTATAGAAATTTTTGTCCCACCATATGGGTGCTGGGAACTGAACCCAAATCTTCTGCAAGCATAGCAAGTGCTCTTAACTATTGAGCCATCTCTCTAACCCTTACCTACTTGCTTATTGCTGTGATAAAATGCTTTCACAAACGCAGCTTAGGAAGTTTGTTTTGGCTCCTAGTTGAAGATTATAGTTTGTCATTAGGAGGAAGTCCCAGCAGCAGGGGTCTGGAGCAGTGCGTTTGAGGTTTCATTCTCAGTGTTGGAAAAGGAAAAGAAAAATAAAGGACAGAAGTTCATACACACAGCTGATGTGGGGGCTTGGGATGGCTCAGAGGGTAAGAGTGCTTGCTGAGCAAGCATGAAGATCTTTAACCCCATTGCCAAGGCACAGTGGAAAGAGGATTACTGGGGCTTCCCTGTCTCAAAGATAGAGCTGGACACCTGATACACTTCTCTGGTCTCAGCCTGCATAGGTGCATGCACGTGTGTACATACACTACACCCATACCCACCACCCACCCCAACACCCAAAAGATTTAGGGGTCAGGGCCGCCGTCAGCTGACCTGGGACCGGAGGATGAACTCGGGATAGTTTATCCATTTGGCTGCCATGCTGAGCTAGTTGCTGACAGGAGGCTTGGTAAATGCCCATGTGAACCTCACGATGTGGGACTTCCCATGAGTGATCAAGAGAGCAAAGAGGAAGTCACAGCGCTTTTCTGACTTAATCTTGGAACGCAAGCTCTGTATTTTCCCAGTATCCTATGGGTCACACTCCTCAGCCCCATTTAGCATAGTAGGGGATTATAAATGGCAACAAACACTATCAGGCACCAAAACAGCACTGCCCCTTTTGCAGGCTGGCTATCACCCTCTGCTTAAACTCGGCCTCCTTCATCCTCTGAACTGACCTGTCTCACTTAATCCAATACTCTGTTATTTGCCTTTCAAACACTTGGCGCAATATGGATTCCATATTCATTATGTGATTTCACTCACTGACTATAAATTCCACGGGAACAGAGATGTTCAGTGGCTGCTTTTTAATATAGTATAGCGATTTCGCGAATCTGTTTGTACTCCCTCTTTACTGTGGGTTTCTAGCTCAGACTTAGAACTAACTTCTAAACAGTGTGGAGACTGATCAGGCAGGAAGACTGCTCCAAGTTCGAGGCCAGCCAGGGCTACACTGTGAGCCCCTGTTTAAAGTCATATAAAAACTCATTAAGGCTTCACCCTTCAGCGTACACTTAGGGAAGATCAGGCACAGGAGGCTAGGAAGCCGCACCGCCAGTAAAGCCGGCAGTACGGAACCTGCGGGTGTGTTGGGCACATCGCTTCCGGGTCACGAGGAATCACTTCCGGTGCATCGGAACAGCGGGACTGGAGGTAGGTATTCAGGTGCCGGTGGCTCGGAGGGGCTTACCGGCGGGCGGGATCGGGGCGGAGCTCGGGCCGCAGCGGCTTTCCCGGGCTGCGGAGGAAAGTTACTTGCGATGAGCAGTCTGCGTGCGGAGGAGACGGGGCCCTGGCCTGAGCCAGAGCTCGGGTTCTTCAAGGCCAGGGCCCAGCCTGCCCTCCGCCAGGTGGAGCCCGGGCATGGCATCTCGCTGGTGCCCTGTCCCGCTGTGTAACCTCCGGCGTCTCGCTTTTCCCTTTCTCAGTTTCCTCCTCCGCAAAGGGGCACATAAGCCTGTGCAGAGGATGAAGAGACCGTAAATGTGAAAGTGCTTAATTGCAGTTTGTGCTTGAGAGAAAACTGTAAGAGAAACGGAAGATGATGCAGTGGCCTCCCACTTATTTGCGGTTTTAGTTCACCTAAAAATAGTAAGCGGGAGACTCCAGAAACAAGCATCTCGTGGCTTTTGAATTGTGTGTTTTTGAATAGCGTCTTGAGGAACTCAGTGGTAGAGCGCTTACCCAGCGTTCTTGAGTCCCATGTTCAATCTCCAGTACAGCTCTGCCCGGCCCCCCAAGAAGGAGTAGCATGGTGAAGGCCCCCCTCCTTCCTGCACATACATCATCTTGCTCAGCGGATCCCTGAAATGTATGCTACCCACTCATTAGTCCCTCAGAACAGCTGACTGTGTTCAAGTCACCCTCTGTAATCACAAGAATAGTAATGCTAGCCTTGGGTTTTGCCAAAGCAAAGCCAGAAATTGCTACTGTTAGGTTAAAAAGGTGCTTGAAATAAACTAAGTAAGCCCATAGGCGAAAGTTTCTAAAATCTTTGGTAAGAACAAACCTTTTGTTGTTGCATGCTTGCTTTTTGAGACAGGGTTTCTTTGTAGCTCTGGCTGTTCTGAAACTTACTCTGCAAATGAGGCTGTCCTCGAAACTAAGAGATCAGCCTGCCTGTGCCTCCCGAGTGCTGGAATTAAAGGAGTGCACCACCAGTGCCCTGCAAGAACAAATCTTGTATCTGAAATTATGAAGTAAAAAAGTTTGTGCTGACTATGGGGTTGCACCCTTCATTTGAGACATGAGGTAGCAGGATAGTGAGTTTGAAGTCAGCCTGGGTACAATCGCCAGACCTTGTGTAAAAACAAACAGATTAGTGTTGGAGAGGGCTCAGTGGTGAAGAGCACTTGTCAGCTCTCCCAGAGAGCTTGATTTCAGTTTTCAGCGTTTGAATCAGGCAGCTCCCAGCCAGCTCCGTAGTTTTCAGGCTTCTGGGCTTTAGGAAATGTGCGCAATACAGGCAAACACAAGCCTCATCATTAAAAATAAATCTTTACAAAATTAAAAATCAGGGCTGGTGTGTAGCTTAGTTGGGAGAGTGCTTACCCAGCATGCAGGAAGCTGTGGGTTTTATCCATAACACTCACCGTAAGACCTGTGTGGTACAGTACTCCTATACTGTCATTCTTGGCTGCATAGCAAGCTTGAGGGCTACACGAGCTATTTTCTGAAATCCACGTAAATAAGTGGTAGTTTTGCTTTTGTACCTCATGTTGCCGAGGTTAAAGCCACAGTGCCTAGTAAGTGTTTACTTAGGGTAGAGAGGCCATTACATTTGTGAGTAAAAGATGTGGACAAGAATGGTTCAGAGGTTAAGAGCACGACAGTTCTTCCGGAGGACCCAGGTTCAATTCCCAGCACCCACATGGCAGCTCACACCTGCCTGTAACTCCAGTTCTAAGGACCTGACACCCTCACACAGATATACAAGCAGGTAGAACACCAATGTACATGGGAGTGTTTCTTAAAAGAGTGTCACTTGTCAGACCTTTATGCCTGTGTGAAGGCTTCAGTCAGGCATGCTCTGAAACAGGAACACAAAGCCATCTCCTGGGAGTAAGGATTGGTTATACGGGGTTAGGAACGATTTGTTCCGGAAAGCTCTCTATAGAGGCTGTAACTGCCAACGAAACTCCTGTCACTTACCCAGCAGAAGCACACAACTGAAGGCTGCCTTGAAGTGCCAACAACAAGGGATTGGAAGACATTGCCTTTCTGTGATGGGAGATGTGGTCATTAGCATATTTTGTCAGTGTGTTTCAAACTCTATGTGCCCCAAAGAATAAGATTATGGAGTATGATCCTTGGATGGAATAAAACATTAAAGTCATCTATGCAGTCATGTAAGGTGTGCAGCCCCTGCAAACATGATTGATAAATTAACAAACAACTCTGAAGTTGATATGCCATTAAAAAAATATTAGGTCTTTTTACACAGGGTTTCACTGCGTAGTTCTGGCTGGCCCAGAATTCACTATGTGGACCAGACTGGTTTCAAACTCACAGAGATCTAGTGCTGAGACAAAAGGCATGTGTCACCATACCTGGCATCTGCAATGTCTTTTTTAAAGGTTTTTATTAACTGGGGTTTTTAGGTTCAAAGTCTGGGCTCTGTCAGTGCCAACAAGGTAGATTTGGCCACTGGTCCCCAGTATTTCAATTTATGAGACAGCTGACAGTGACTAGCAGTAGGAGGGGTTTATGCAGTGTGCCCACATTGGGGAAAGGGACAAATGAAAGTCCCTCCCTGAAATACTGACATGAGGGTTAGGCTTAAATACAGGGGTATAGGTATGCATAGCTAGGCAGTCCTGGTCAGGATGCCATCCCTTCTGTCACTGGCCCACAGTGTCCTTGCTCCAGTCTGCCCTGCAAGGTAGACTGATACTTTGTAAAACTGTGGAATTTCGTTCTGGACAAGTTTTTCTTTTGACCGGGCCTTCATCCTTTCCCTTTCCCCAGCATGAGATCCCAAATACCTCCTCCCTTTCCCCAGGTGTGCCGGCAAGTGTCTTTAATCCTAACACTGGGGAAGCAGAGTCAGGTGGAGCTCTGTGAGTTCAAGGCCATGGACATCTACACGGTGAACTTCAGGCTAGCTAGGCTGCACAGTGAGACTCTGTCACAAACAAATAAATAGAATATCAGCAGCTATGGTGGCTACAGGGTTTATTTAAAAAAGAATGCTGGATGGTGATGGTGTAAGCCTTTAATCCCAGCATTTAGGAGGCAGAGGTAGGTGGATCTCTGAGTTCCAGGCCAGCCTGGTCTACAGAGCTAGTTCTTGTAGTTCTTGGACAGCCAAGGCTACACAGAAAAACTGTGTCTCCAAAACCACAAAAGAAAATAAGAAAAAAAAAGTCCTAAGCTGTCACAGATCCCCTGACACCCAGCCATTCCCAACATATCTGTGGCTTGAATGGTTCCCCTTCCATGTCTTGTCAGAAAGTCAGAGGCAGCCTAATGCTGCATTACAACACCCACCTCACCCACCACACTTCATTTCTCCATACAGGCCTGTGTCACCCATTCGTCACAGCCTGAGTTTGATCCTTGGGACTCACATGGTAGAAGGAGAGAGCTGACTCCTGAAAGTTGTCTTCTGACCCTCACACATGGTTCTTCTCACACACTAATAGTAATAGACATAATTAATTTTTTAAAGATATCTAGAGACAGAGGCCACACTTAACAACCTTTGTTGCAGTATATTATCCTTGTTATGATCTTGCTGGCCTCATCTGTAGCCATTATCACAGGTGTGTATTTAGGGTTTAGTACTGTGCATGGTATCAGGCATCCATTAGATAAGAAGGAACAACTCTGTGGTGTCTCATACTTTTAAATGACAATTATTGGATAATAATTATATTTTTGCAAGATGTCGGCACATCAGTTTCAGTCCACCAACTACCAACTGTGATTCCCTTTAGCAGGCAACTTAGCCTTCCATCAGACAAAATTCTTACCCAGTTTTGAGCAGTTCTTGGGAATTTGTCACAATTACTATATGGAAGTATTTGCTGACACTTTTCTATCACCCACCTCTTTTTAATTGAATTCTTAGAAAACTTTGGAAAATGCCCCATTAGGAGGCAGGAATCCCTGCCCAGAGTACATACAGCATTGGGGAACCGTTAGGAGATGCTGAGATGTTGGTGGTTTAAAAGTATTTTAGGGGCTGGGGATGCAGTGTGGATGAAAGCGCTTGGCTAGCTTGCATGATGATCTGTTTGGGTTCAATCCTCAGCATTGCATAAATGACAGCTGATGGTTCACACCTGTAATCTCAGTGCTGGGGAGGTAGAGTGAGGGCCAGAGGTTCAGGACCACCTCTTCAGCATATTTAAGATACAGTCAGATTCAGAACGGCGCCCTGTATTCCATTCTGAACACTTAAATCCATCTGTGTGCATTAAAGGTTAATCTTTGTGATGGGTCTTCTTGTTTTTAATGAGTTTTGACCTTCAGTGCTTAACGTTTTTCTGTTTACAGTACTAAGCTGAGCAGTTTCCCCTCCAAGTACTTGAACTTCCTTCAGAACCTGCCCATCAGTGCAGTTGTTTCTTCCGAGCATGGTATAACTTCAGAATTATAACCTCAGTGGCTCCTGCCTTCTCTTGAGCATCACTTGTGAGCTTGCTAATATTATTTTAACTGTTTCTACTCGTGTTCCCTAGTCTGGTTTCTATACAGCAGCCAGAGGCAGTGTGTGATTTCTTTGCCACGCACCTTATAATGGCATTACTTCTGCTCAAGTGAGAGCCAAAGCCCTTTTAATGCGCCACATGGCCCTGCTGGGTTTGCTCGTCCTGTTCACCTTGGAGCACATTCCTGTCTTGGGAACTTTCCTCCGTTCTAGAATATTCTAGTAGGTGGTTAAATGCTACTCTTTGCTTTCCTTTTTGATGGACACATGTGTACTGGGGATTGAGTCCAGGGGCTGACATGTGTCACTGACTGCATCCCCAGCCCTTTGCTTTCTTGCCTTGGTAGCAATGTCACTTTCTCAGCTCCTCCCTGACCATGCCATTCCCCCTCCTATGGGTTTTTGAATTTGCAGCCCTGCCATTCCACTGTAGGTGTCTGTGAGTACTCACCAGCATGGAAGCTCCATGACACACCAGAATGGCATCTGGTCATAGCAATACTTTGGAAGTGTCTGCCTTTGTCTTTAGCCAGTGAAATTCGTTTATACAAGGCTGCAGTCACTCTGTTGATACATTTGTTTCTTTTTCTTAGTAGTGCATTGCCAAACCTCCCCTGGCGTGATCACAGTGTTTATGCCTGGCATGCTGTCCTTTCAGTGAGGCCCCACCATGCACATGCGCCATCATGATCCCTTCCTGCTGGACCCTGATGTTGCTTCCTGCCTTCCAGGGTCAGGAGTGGTCCTGCCAAGACTGCTTTTGTACCTGGAGGCCTTTTCTTTTTAATTGTTTCCTTAATCTAAATTCTAGGAAGTAAGTTATTCAGACAAAGGATATCATCGGTTTTATGACTCTTGTTATATGTTTGCCTAGTGGCCATTAAAGAAAAAAAGCCTAAGTACATTATGGCTTTGGGCACATGTGTTGATAGCTCAAAATGGCATCAATTCTCTAAAAAGTCAAGAGACCCTCCACAGTATGCTAGATATTCATAGTCATGCTCTGTGCACCTCCAGCTTCCTGCCGCCTAGCCCTGTCAATCACAGTACCCCTAATCCTCACAGTAATGGTAAGTCTGAGTATCAGACACTCCATAGGCTTGCACAGCCTTGAGCACGAAGCATGGTCAAGGGCATTAAATTTAGGAGGTACCATGGGAGCCCAGCTTTCTTCAGCCTTGGCACTAGGGCCAGTGCTCTGGAGAGCCTGTCAGTTCCTCCAGGAGCCGTGCTGGGCTGCCTTGGAATTCACTTCAGGGCCAGTTTAGGAGCTGCTCCAAGCAGTCTGCCTGTAGCCTGAGCCTCGCACCTTGTATATGACCATAGATGGTATCTTTGAGCACCGTGCCCCACCTGATTCACCATAATTGGAACCAGACAACACTGAGCTCTCCAGAGGTCAGATCCTTCTTGGGAAGAGGAAGATCTGACAGCTCTGAGGATGGGGGCAGGGGCAATGAGTGAGGGGGTGGTTCAGGCTTGGAAAGGCTTCTAGAATAGGCTGTTTTGCTGGCCAAGCACATAACCTTCCAGAGTGACAAGTTGAAAGGGAAACAATATCATTTGTGTAAGACCCACTCTGTTTACATAGTGGGCCATTTCATAATCCTTCAGTTGTTTTTCATGTTGGAAAAAACCATTTAAAGTAGAGAAAGAGCAGGGCCAAGATGGAAGAAAGTCGCATGGATGGGTTGTGTTGGCAGGGCTATTCTGTAGAACCACACAGTGTGTTCAGCTGGTTACATTTAAAGTAGAAGAAGCAGTAAGCCAGGCACAATGGTATAGGCCTATAATCTCAGCATTCCTTAGTTGAAGGCAGCAAAATCAGGAGTTCAAGGCCAGCCAGGGCTTCATGAAAACATCTGTCCAAAAAAGTAAAGTGAAGTAAGTAAATAACCAGAAAAAAGAAAACAGGTGAGATTTTGTTTTGTGTTATAATATTCCATCTCTTTTTCAAGGTGGTTTCATGTAGCCCAGGCTGACTTTGAACTTGTGATTTTCCTGCATCCACCTCCAAAGTCCTGGAAATGTGTGCCTCTAAATGTAGCTCAGATTTTACTATTTCTAAGCATAAATTCAGGTCATTGGTTATGTTGTGCCATTATTACCACTACTTCTGGAACTTCTTTACCCTCTTAGACAAAAAACTGCAACCTACACAGAAACTGGTCTCCATAGCTGCTGTGCCGGCTTAGGCTCCCATCAGCGGCTTGCTGGTTTGAGTGAGAACGGCCCCCAAAGGCTCCTGTGTTTGAAAGTGTGGTCCCCAGCTGGGAAACTTTGTGAAGGATTGGAGGAGGTGTGGCCTTGGAGAAGGGTGTCACTGTAAGGTGGGCTTTGAGGTTTCAAAAGCCACTTGACCCAGTGTCTGCCTGCTGCCTGTGGGTAAGGATCAGACTGGAAAGCTCTCAGCTGCTGCTCCAGGGCCATGCCGGTCTGCTTGCTGCCATGACGGCCATGGACTAGCCCTTAAAAATGTAAGCAAGCCCCCAGGTAACTGCTTTCTTTGATAGGGATCACCGCAGTCTTGGTGTCTCGTTGCAGCAATAGAACAGTAACTAAGGTAGTGCACACAGCTTCTCGTTTCTCCACATTTTTACTGATGCTCCGTGCCCACCCGCCCTTTTTTATACTTTTTTACATTTTCACATTCCAGCCTCCGTGTGTGTGTGTGTGTGTGTGTGTGTGTGTGTGTGTGTGTGTGAGAGAGAGAGAGAGAGAGAGAGAGAGAGAGAGACAGAGAGACAGAGAGACAGAGAGACAGAGACAGACAGAGAGAGAGAGAGAGAGAGATTGTGAGGGCTGACTCTGGGCTCCCATATCATCCCTAGATAGATCAAGCTCAGCCTTCGGGCTCAGCGTCAGGTGTCTGTACCTGCTGAGCCGCCTTAACCCCACCCTCCTGTTTCTGAGACTGATCTCATTATGTGTCTCACACTGGCTTTGAACTTGCTGGTTTTGTAGCACAGGCTGGCCTAGAACTCATCTCCCAGCTGACTACTGGGTTACAGACTTCAAGGGACTGGCTTCCCATGCTCCCCCTTTTTATTTTGTTTCTACACTTAGTTTTAAGGGACAGAGGTACACTTGCTACAGCACATATGTCGTGGTCAAAAGACAGCTTTTGGGAGTCTTCAAATGCAGGTTGTCAGGCTTGGTGGCAAGTGCCGTAGCCAGCTGAGCCCTCTCTCGGGCATGCCTTGTGGTTATGTTTTATTGTTGCCTTGTGGAAGTTCTTTGTCTGTCTGAATGCTAGACTTTTACCGTATGTGTGAGTCACAAATGGCTTCCTCCATTCTCTGGGCTCTTTCTTTCATTCTCTGAGCAATGTCCTCTAAACAAAGGTTTTGATTTTTATGTGGAGTGTAACTGACTTCTTTCTTTTGTTGCTTGTGCCTTTTGATGTCACATCCAGGAAACCATTGCCAAATCCAGTATCGTAGAGATTTCCCCTAAGACTTCTCCTAACAGTTTTATTGTTTGGACTCTTATTTAGATCTTGGGTCAGTTTGAACGAGTCTTTGTATGGGATACAAGGGGGCTGTCCGGCTTCTTTTGTTTGTTTTTGTGCACGGACGCATGCTTTCTATTTCCTAGCACCATTTGTCTAAAAGCCATCATCTCCTGTATGGCAATGTTTATTTGGAGCTCTCTGTTCCAGTGGTCTGTATATCTGTTCTCATGTCAGTAACTCTCTGTTTTGACTATCTTAGCTTTCTAATAAGTTTGATATTATAAAATAAATTCTTCAACTTTTTCAAATTAACTTAATTTTAGTTAACAATATGCCATTTCTGCATATAATCCACATGAAACATTACTAATGAGATATTTTACATTCTCTCATAATAAGTCTTGAAGTTAGGTCTGACTTAATTTAACAGTCACTTCAGTTCAGAGCTGCTGCATTTTGGGGCCCTGTGTGACCCAGGAGCACTGTATTGGGTAGCCCAGAGTTAGCTAGAAATTGCAGGGTGTGGCACAGATCTCTCTCTGAAAGCACAAACGCTATCATTCGGGTGGACTCAGGGTTTGAAAGACTCAGGTGCTCTTGGGGAACCGCAGGCCGCTCTCCCAGCTTTACCAAGATGGTGTGGTACACACCTTTAGTCCCAGCACTCACAGAGAGAGGCAGATCTCTGAGTTTGAGGCCAGCCTGGTCTTCAGATTAAATTCCAGGTCAGCCACAACCCTGTCTCAAAAAAAAAAAAAAAAAAAAAAAAAGAAAGAAAGAAAAGAAAAGAAAAAGAGAAAAGGAAGGAAGAAAAGAAGAATGGGATAGGCTGGTGAGAGGAGAGGTGGCAAAGGCCTGACTGGCTGCCTGTTGTCAGTCCACCAGCTTTCTTCTGGGCTAGGTTTTCATGTCCTTTCTTTGCTTCTCCATCTAAACTTGTAGTTTAGAGATGGGCATGGTAACGCACACCTCTGCACCAGCACATGGGAGACAAGGCGGGTGATGGTGCACACCTTTAATCCCAACACTTGGAATGCAGAGGAGCGAAGATCTCTGTGAGTATGAGGCCAGCCTGATCTAGATAATGAGTCCCAGAACAGCCAGGGCTACATAGAGAGTCTGTCTCAGAAAACAAAAATGAACAAACAAAAAGTAAGTAAAATAACAGCAACAAACGTAACTTAGAACTTGTCACCTCTGCTTCACTTTGTACTTGGTGCAAGCAAAAAGGTCGGGGTCTGCTGAGGTTTGTTCATGCTCCCATCCCCTCTCACCAGCTTTCAGTTTCCCTCCTGACCACGCCTTCCTGGCCAGTGGGTTCCTTTCCCATCCGGGGTCTCCTCATTTACTTCCCTTTCCACTCATAGTAAGCTTCCCTCATACTGTGTGAGCCCACTGTTGTCATCTCTTCACTGAAGACCTGCCACATTCACACAGGCCTTCCCGCCCACCCCACACAAGATCAAATGGTGCCCTTTCGTAAATGTCTCCAAAACAGTTTTCTCTCTGTATACAGCATGTTTCCATGGTTCACTGTCTGCCTCCATTTGGAGCAGAACTCTGAAAACAGGCATTTTCCTGTATTTCTTTCTTCAGCCTTTGGTATCCCTAAGCGCTTTTTGACTAGGTGAATGAATAAATAAACAAAATTAGATCTGTGTCTCTCAGTTGGTAGAGTGCTTGATCAGTATTCATGGGGTCCTGTGTCAACTGGGCATAAGGATGCAAGCCTGTAACTCCAGCACTCGGAAGGTGGAGGCAAGAGAATCAGAAGTTCATGCTAACCCTGGATTAATAACAACTCCAGGCCAGCTCAAGATGATTGAGACACTATCTCAAAAGCCAAACAAAACAAAACACAGAATTGTGTGGGTCTTTAGTAAAAGCATTGCTTGAGGATTTTTGCATTTGTTTATTAATTTTATTAGCTTTATATTTGGAAAACATTAAAAATGTAAAAAGTTGAAAGGTTGGTTCCCTGTACAAATGTCCTCTAATTAAAGAATTGTTTACACTTTGCTGAAGTTCATGCTTTGTGTGTGTTCCTGTGTCCGTGTGTGGTGTGTGGGTGGGGGCATTTAAAGATCACACATAGAAACCTGACATTCAGCCCGTGGCACACGCCTTTAATGCCAGCACTCAGGAGGCAGAGGCAGAGGCAGCTAGATCTCTGTGAGGTTGAGGCCAGGCTGGTCTACTATAAAGTGAGTTTCACAGAAGGTTTTTCACAGAAAAACCCTCCCTCACCCCTCCCCCTTTGCAAAAAGAAAAAAGAAAGAAATCTGATGTGATGATTTGAAAGAAAATGGCCCCAAAGGGAGTGGTACTATTAGGATGTATTGCTTAGTTGGAGTAGGTGTGGCATGTTGGAAGAAGTGTGTCATTGTGGAGGTGGGATTGAGGTCGCATGTATGCTCAAGATAGTGCCCAGTGTCTCAGACCACTTCCTGTTCCCTGTGGGACGGTTGTAAGAACTCTTAGCTCCTTCTGCAGCACGTCTGCCTGCATGCTGTGCTATTTCCAGTGGACTAAACCTCTGAACTGTAAGCCAGCCCCAATTAAATGTTTCCATTATAAGAGTTGCTGTGGTCATGGTGTCTCTTCACAGCAATTGAAACCTTAAGATGTTGCCATTTATTCTTTTCATTTAGAACTTGATTCTGGAGAAGGGTGACTCTCAAGAGACCTCTGGCAGTGGTGGCGTAGGCATGGCCTCCGACCTAGACTTCTCACCTCCTGAGGTGCCTGAGCCCACCTTCCTGGAGAACCTGCTGCGGTATGGGCTCTTCCTGGGAGCCATCTTCCAGCTCATCTGTGTCTTGGCCATCATCGTACCCATCCCCAAGTCCCATGAGACGGTGAGTCCTTCCCTGCGATCTCAGCTTTCTGAATGGCAGGCTAGGTAGGTTCTTATACCAGCAGACATCACCACAACAAAGATCAACAGAGACTGTGCTGGCCCTAATCAAGTTAGTATGGTCCCTGGGTTCCTACTTGGTGGATGGAACCAGGTGATTAGCCCTTCATTTGTGCAGGTCTTTTTTATATTAATGTAGGGCTGGCCCGAAACTCAATGTCCCCATGAGTCCTGAATGCTAGGTTTCTATTGAGATTTTTATTTTATTTTGAGATGGAGTCTAGCTGGCTGTAGGTTTGAGGCAGCCTCCCTGCCTCAGCCCCCTGGGACTGTAAGTGTGAGCCATCAGCTTTGACTTCCATTAAGACTTAGATCCTGCTGCATGTCAGACTGCTAAAAAGTGTGACCTCTGCCTTCAAGGAGCTTCTTGTCTTTGGGAGGGATGCAGATATATAGCAATTCCTATTGATGCATGCCTGTAGTCCCAGCACTTGGGAGACCAAGGCAAGAGGATTGTGAGTTCAAGCCAACCTGGGCTGTATAATAAGATCCTGTCTCCCAAAGTTGGGAAAGGAAAGCAGTAAATTTGCTGTCAATAAAGGTGTTGGTGCGCACCTTTAATCTCAGCACTCAGGAGGCAAAAACAGGCAGATCTCAATGAGTTTGAAGCCAGCCTATAGATAGAGTTCCAGGACAGCCAAGGCTATACAAAGACACCCTGACATAGGGGAATTTTTTTTTTCCCTTCCAAGAGAAGCACAAGGTACAATATGAGGAGGGACCCAATCATACCCTGGGCAGGGCTGGGCTTTCCCTGATGCTGAGACAGAATGAGCAGGCCTCTACCAGGTGAGGTAGGGACGATGGGAGGGTAGCATTCCAGGGCAGGGGGTGTCTGTGAGGAACCTTCGCACTGAAGCTCTGGGCTAGTCCCGGGAACCCAGGACATGACTGTGGCTGGAACAGAGGGGCCTGGTGAGAGGTGCAGCCAGAGGTGTGGGCAGGGCCCAGAGCCTTTGAATGCAGATGATGGCGTGATCAACTGGCACTCTATGAGTGTCTTAATTCTGCATCTTCCTTCTTCCACCCACACTTGTACAGTGCCCGCCCCCGTTTTCTTCTGACATTGATTTGTGGGAGAAAGCAAGTTTTTATCATCTGTGATCCACACATTCCAGGATTTGGCTGATTGCTGCTCTGTGTGGCCACAGTGCACACAGGAAGTTCTGTATAGGTACTCAGGCCACTCAGTCAGTTATTGGTGGGCCCGGCATGCCTGGTGCTCTGGACTTGCTGTCTTTACATACAGTTGTGCATGGTTCAGCAGGATTATGGTGTCTGGATTTCCTGTGCATTTAGAGATCCCCCTAAGTTCAGATGGCCTTAACTGAACCTGAATCTTTGTCCTAAACGGCTACTGCATTCACTGCTGGTCACTGCTGAGATTCACTACTCCTCCTGCATAGCCAGCTGCCCCTCAGTGAGCTGCCTGATGTGCATGCTGGGAACGGAGCCTAGTGCCTCTTGGAGGAGCACTGGGTACTCTTAACCACTGAGCCATCTCACCAGCTGTGGTGGTGTGAAAGAACATGGCCCCACAGGGAGTGGCACTGTTAGGAGGTGGGGCCTGGTTGGAGGAAGTGTGTCACTGTGGGGTTGGGCTTTGAGGCCTCCTTTGCTCAAGCTTCCCCCAATGTGACAGTCAGTTGACTTCCTGTTGCCTGTAAGATGTAGGACTCTCAGCTACTCCTCCATGTCTGCCTGCACACCGCCAGGCTCCCCGCCATGATGATACTGGACTGAACCTCCGAAACTGTAAATGAGCCCCTCCCAATTAAGAGTTTTCCTATAAGAGTCGCTGTGGTCATGGTGTCTCTTTACAGCAATAAAAACCCTAATTAAGACACCAGCCCTCGGTTTGATGTTTAACTAGATTTATTTTTTTTTAATTTTTTGGCTTTATATGTGTGAATATTTTGCCTGCATATGTGTAAATGAACATGTGCATGCCTGTTGGATCCCCTGGTAGCTCACAATGGAGTATCCTGGGACTTGAACCCAGGTCCTCTGCAGTAGTAACAAGTACTCTTGGCTACTGAGCCATCTCTCCATCCCCTGTTGTAGTTTCTAAATTACATTTATTTATTTGTTTGTTTGTTGGGAGTGTGTGTGTGTGTGTGTGTGTGTGTGTGTGTGTGTGTGTGTGTGTGTGTGAACTTGTGTGGAGGTCAAAGGACAGCTGGAAAGTGGCTCTCCCACCATGTAGGTTCTGGGGACAGAGCTCAGTTTGTCACTCTTGGTAGCAGATAACCTTTATGCTCTGAGCTGTGTCACTGACTTGGTTTTTGTATCTTTGCTTTGTTACCTGAGACAGGGTCTTGCTTTAAGCCCAACCTGTCCCTGAACCCACTTTTCTCCCATCTCAGCCCACCAAGATCTGTGATAACAAATTGTGCCAGCACAGCCCAGACACGCTAAGTTTTTAGGGAAGAAGTTGCACCAGGTATAATAGCTCATACCTGTAATTACAGCACTCACGAAGCTAAAGCAGGAGGATTGCTATACATGTGAGGGCAGTCTAGACTCTAGGAAATTGTAGGCCAGTTTGGACTATAAGGTGAGACCCTATCTCAGTGGGAAAAATTGGAATTCCTACTGGTGTTTAGAGTTCAAAGACTCTAGTGTTTTTACTTGTGAGGTTACAATTATGTCTTAAGACATTTTTTAAGGTGCGTTTATTTTGTGTGTTTGTCTGTGAGTGTGTGCTTGTGCCAGTGTGTATGGAGGTCAGAGAACAGCTTTCAGGAGTTGGATTTCTTCCCACCATGAGGGCCCCTGGGAGTGAATGTAGGTTGGCAAGCTTGGCTGCAAGTGCCCTTACCCACTCAGCCACCTTGCCAGTTCTAAGTGTATACCTTTGGATTATACTGGCAGTCTTATTTCCTAGAAAGATTAACAAAATGACTAAGTTTTGTTCTGTCCTGCTGTGTTGGAGGTCACCAAGACCAACTGAGGTTCAGTGATTAACTAGGAGGCCTCACAACTATGGCTCCCACAGTGAAAGGATATAGAAAAGGCATGGAATAAAGCTGGAGGAAACTGACTTAAGTCCAAAAATGCCCTCACTAGAACTACACAGATATGTCCAACCCCAGTAGCAAGGAGTTGATAGGTCATGAAACACTGTCCAGCTAGAAACTCCACAGAGACAGTCCAGTGTGTGTGGGGGGGATGGGGGGGTGGGGGAGGCTTGTTTTTGTGGGACAGTCTCTTGTAGCAGAGGTTGGTCTTGCATTCCTGCTTTTTCTGCCTCTGTATCCCTAATAATGGGATTTCAGATATACACCACCACACCTGGCTTATGGGGTGTTTAACTAAATCCAGGACTGCATGCATGGTAGGGAAGCACTCTACCAGATCAGCAGCAACCCCAGTCTATAAACACAGCCATAAGCTAACGGTTTTCTTTTTCTGTGACAGTATTGGGCATTAGATTTATGGCATCACATACTGAGAAGCAAGTATTCTACCCATGAGCTATAGCCCCGGCCCGCAAGGATTTTTATTGGGGTCACATAACTGGTCACAGAAGCACTGGCTACCTGCTCTATACCCAAATTCCAGACTTCCAGAAAACAGGTGTCCAGCATAAGCCTAATTGCTTGTCTGGTCAGACAGTGCAGTCTTGCGAGCCGTGGGAGTGAGGGGAGCTGTTAGAGGTGTCAGTGCCCAGTGCCGGCAGGGACCAGCGCTGCCCGCAGCTTCTGGAAAGATGGCCAGTGTGTTTTATGATAGTTTATTCCTCACACCTACATGTCTGGTTCTCACTACTAACCGGGGATTCAGTGGTCCCTGCAGGGAGATGCAGCAGAGCAGTGTTCCCAGCCGGCTCTGTGTGTTGCTCCACTCTGGAGGACATTAGGCGTGTTTGCTACAACGTAGTTTTAATTTGTTTTTGAAATCTTATAAAACATTTATATATAACATTTCCAAACTGTATAAGGTAGAAGTTCCCTTTAATCTCATTATGCCCACACCAGTCCCTCTTCCTCCATAGGAAGCCATTTTTATTACTATGATTCATCTTTATTATTTTGATTCATTGTTTTTTTTTAAAACAACTGCTTGTGATATATGTGTGTGTGTGTATGTGTGTGTATATATATGTGTGTGTGTATGTGTGTGTGTGTGTATGTGTGTATGTGTATGTGTATGTGTGTGTATGTGTGTGTATGTGTGTGTATATATATGTGTGTGTATATATATGTGTGTGTGTATATGTGTGTGTATATATGTGTGTGTGTGTGTGTGTGTATATATGTGTGTATGTGTATGTGTATGTGTGTGTATGTGTGTGTGTGTGTGTATGTGTGTGTATATATATGTGTGTGTGTATGTGTGTGTGTGTATATATGTGTGTGTGTGTATGTGTGTGTGTGTATGTGTGTGTATATATATGTGTGTGTATGTGTGTGTGTGTATATGTGTGTGTGTGTGTGTGTGTGTGTATATATATATGAATGTGCATGCAATTGCAGTCTTTCCTCGAGTACTGAGCCAGCACATAGTCATAGCATGGTTTTGTACCTTCTTATTTGTCTTCCTGGATTACCGCCTCCCCTCCCAAGTCTCACTCTGCAGCCTGAGCTGGCCGGAACTCGCTGTGTATGTAGCTCACACTCTCAGACACCCGCCTGTCTCTGTTTCCTAAGTGCTGAGATTAAAGGTGTGTAGCGCCACACAAGGCTGTTTTTGACATTGCATAGCATGTTCTGGAGACTGTACATCTTGGGACTTACTGTGTTTTGATGCTCCGGCTGATGTAGTGGAGTGGGCGATGGGCACTGGTGCAGAGGGGAATCAAGTCTAAGGAACAAGTGTGACATGAGGCCAGGGGAAGGAACATGCCAGGTTTTACGTTTTAAAAAGGTGTCTTTAAGGGGCTGGAGAGATGGCTCATTGGTTAAGCACATTGGCTGCTCTTTCAGAGCACGTGGCATCTCACAACTGTCTAACTCCAGTTGCAGGGCTTCTGATACGCCTACCCAGACATGCATGCAGGCAAAACACCAACGCACATACAATAAAAATAAATTGTGTGTGTGTGTGTGTGTGTGTGTTTTAAAGGTGGTCTATCTGTTCCAAGTCAGCAGATGGGTTTGTATGTCTGCAGGTAGAGGAGACTGTAGGCAAATAGTTGACTGACAGGGCATATGTAAGATGGCATTGAAGCCACGTGAGAGGATGAAGTCTCCTAAGCAGATACTGAAGTGAGGTGAGAAGGGGGCTAAGAGGTCCCGAGGCACACACCTGTAAACCCAGCACTTGTGAGTTTGGGGCTGCCTTAGGCTACTGTGGTAGTTTGAATGTATTTGGCCCCATAGTCTCACAGGGAGTGGCACTATTAGGAGGTTTGGCTTTATTGGAGTGGGTATGGCCTTGTTGGAGGAAGTGTTGGAGGGGGTGGGCTTTGAGGTTTCCTATGCTCAGGGTACTGTCCAGTGTCTCAGTCAACTTCCTGTTTCTTACAATATGTAGACAGAAACCACATATGTCTGCAGGCTGCCATGCTCCCCATCATGATGATAATGGACTGAACCTCTGAAACTCAATTAAATGTTTTCCTTATACGAATTGCCATGGTCATGGTGTCTCTTCACAGCGATAGAAAACCCTAACTAAGGCTGCTAGCTACACAGTAAATTCAGGACCAGTCTGAGTTGCCAGACACTGTCTGAAGCAGGAGATATGAAAGTGGCTCACTGGGTAAGTGCTGGCTGTATGGCATGGGGACCTAAGTTTGGGTCCTTAGCATCCACATGGCTAAATGCATGTGTCCCCAGCACTGGGGTAGGTGAGCCGGGCAGAGTTCTAGGGCTTGCTGGCCACCAGCCTAGCTGAAAAATAGCAAGCCCCAGGTTTTGTTGTCTTCCTCTGGTCTCTGTATGTGCACATGGATGCATGTACCACGTACAATGTGAGCACACACTCAGCGCACGTATGCAAACAAGACAAGGGCGGGGTGTTGGGGTGCGCCAGCATGATCAGCCTCGGGCCTGTGGTGGTCTTGTCTGTCGTGTATTCTGGTGTTTGTGGATGTCACCACTGGACTTTCCACCTGTGTCACATCACTTTGAAAACACAATCCCTGACCCCAGGCCTCAGACGGTGCATGCTGCTGGGTATTATAGTAACAAACTGCCTGTCTCTAGCTGCTGCTGAAGCTGCTCTGAGTCTCCAGAGGAAGTGATGACCATTGTTTTAATTGGAGAACAAGGAGGGAAAGCTATGTTCCGCCCATTGTTCTTAACCTTTTGAAGTAAGCCTGGGTCAGTCCCACAGGCCTGCAGGGAAGGGCCACAGCTGGCTTGGGTCCTTTTAGGCGAGGAGTTGACAAAGGGCTCAGAAATAAATCTCCCCTAAATCAACTGAAAGTTGCTCTCTGACTCTCATACGTGTTCGCTGTGGCATCTTGCCATAGTAAATACCTAGGTATAGCTGAAAAAAGTTAAGTACATGTCTCCTAACTCCCCCAACAAGCAGTAAGACTTAATTTACCTCGTCTTTTAAAATATAAATACATTGCAGCAAGTCCTTTCCATTTTTCTTGTAGTTCAGAGGGTGGGGAACACAGGAGAGCTACTTTCCTAACTGAAGTTTGCCTTAGCTTTGTCTTACTGAGACAAGATTCACACTGTGACCCAGACTGGCCTGAAACAGAGGTAATAGCTTCCCAAGTGCTGCCACGTTGAGCTGTTTAAGCAGTCTTCATGAATGCATGTATGGAGGTCAGAGGACAACTTTCAGGGGTCAGTTCTCTCTACCCTGTGGATCCTGGGGATCAAACCCAGGTCAGCAGGCTTGTGGCAAGTCCCTTGACCTGCTGAGTCATCTCACTGGCCCTAGTGAGGGCAGTGGACCAAACTGTCCTCAAACTCACAGAGATCTGTCCTCCTCTATCTCTCAAGTGCTAGGATTAAGAGGGTGAACCACTGTATTTGCTCGTTTGTGTCTTTGCCGGGACTGGAGAGACGGCCCAGTTAAGAGTGCTCACTGCTCTTGCAGAGCATCTAAGTTTGGTTCCCATCATCCACACTGCGAGGCTCCAATACTTGTAACTGCTCCTCCAGAGGCTCCAGCATCCTTCCTCTTCTGGCCTTTGCAGGTACCCATATAAAAACACATACACATGAATACAAATAAAATAAATCTTAACAGAAAACGGAGGTTGGAGAGATGGCTCAGCTTTTAAAAGCCCTTGTTGCTCTTGCAGAGGACCTGGGTATGGTTCCCAGCATCCATATGGTGGTCCACAGTCATCTATAACTCCAGTTCCAGGGAGTCCAAAGACCTCCTCTGCACATGGTGGGCATACAGACAAAGAAAAAAATCACTCATACACATAATATAAAATAAATAGATCTCTAGGCTGGGTGGTGGTGGTACTTGACTTAAATCCAAGCACTGGGGAGGCAGAGGCAGGAAGATGTCTATGAGTTCAAGGCCAGGTCTACAAAGCTAGTTCCAGAACAGCCAAGGCTACACAAAGAACCCTATCTCGAAAAAACATACACGGGTACATATGTACATGCATAGATGCACCTGAAGAGCCTGTGACAACACACAGTGGTCTGACCAACTCTGTAGCTGTCCAAGCCCAGATCAATGCTTCAAGTCAAGTCAGCCCCAACACCTCCGTCTGTGAGCTACTGGACCTCAAGGAGGACCATGTTCCAGTAACACAACAGGCAGCACAAATCTCTTTTTGTAGGGGGACGCCGCAACGGTTGGGGGATGGATCCGGGAGGACTGGGAAGAGTGATCTGGTGTGTTATGTGAAATTCTCAAATAATCAATGAAAATAAGAAAAAGGAAAACATCTTTTAAGAAAAAAAAAAAAACCCTACCATCTTTTCAGTGGCTCACTAGCGATGATGGTGGTGGTGGTGATGCACTGTGAACCCTCTTACTGCCTTAGGCCAGCACATGCCCCTGGGACTAGGGATCCTGCCGGCTTCCTTCTGTAAGTTGCCATGAGACAGTCGCCCCCGCTCCCCCCATACACACACACTCTCTTAACTACACTTAGGGAAGGAAATGGAGCTGTGTGTGAGAACTAGACAGCAGAGTCATGGTGAATGTCAGCTGCTCTCCCGGGTTGTGTCTATAGCAAGCTGGGCTGGGGAGGGGGTGGAGGGGGAAGGGTGGGGGGAGGGACTTTAACTAGGGCACAAGGGAGGCCTTGGGGAGGAAGGGAGCCTGGAAAGTAGGGACAGCTTGTAAAGACTCCTGTGGCCTGGGGGCAGCAGGGAAGTGCTTGGTGAGGATTCAGCGGAGGGGCAGGTGGGGCAGAAGTGGGGTCAGGAGGCCCAGAGAACAATGCTGCTCTTTGCTGCTTTGCTTAAGGCAAAACGTCCTCTTGGTTGGCATATAGAAACAAGGTTTATTAGTGGCTTTTTGGGTCAGAAGATAATATTTTTGGCTTCAGATGATGGGAAAGCCTTTGAAAAGCAAAAGAATGTCTTTCCTCTTGTTTCACTAAGCTGATTTCTTCCAAATGGTTTATGACTTCAGAGCTTCAGTACTTAGCAGATTATTTGAAAGCTCTTTGGGGGCTAATCAGGAAGAAAGAAAAAGAACACATATAAACGCTTCCCACCCCGCCCCCCTTCCCTTTCTGGGGAGAAACAAGAGCCCTTGGCCATCATGAGTCAAGTCTCTAGAATTCTAAGCCAGATGGAAGTTTTTCTCATTGACACCTCATTAAGCTAAGACCTGAGAAAACATTTATTTGCTCCCGATTAAGGCCAAGGCCACACAACCCAAGTATTTTCTTGTAGGCTGGATTCTGAAATATGAGATAGCAGGTCCTTAGACTGCCTCACTCAGTCCAGACAAGACAGCAAATGCACTTGTCTCTCCATCCAAGTTTGGTTGTATGGAGGGAATGGTGACATAGCTCAGTGGGTAAAGGCCCCATGGTGGCAGAAGAGAACTAACTCCATAAAAGTTGTCCCCTGACCTCCACAATATACCCACACATGCCATAATAACACTAATAAGAGTTAGGCTGTTCATGGTGGCACACGCCTTTAGCTACAACACTCAGGGGGCAGAGTTCAAGGCCGGCCTGGTCTATGTATCCAGCTACAGGTACATGGTGAGACCCTGTCTCAAAAGGAAAATAAAATAAGGGCTCTGAGCTTCTAGGCTCTAGAAGAAGGGAGTGATTGCTGACACTTGCCCATGAGTCAGGGGCTGGGAGTGGCATCTTTCTGTGGTTCTGTGGCTGCCTGGGCCATCTGGGGAATCTTCATAGCCTGGATTGACTCGGGGAGACGATGTTCTTCTGAATCTCAGATAGTGTTTATAGCGTGCCCAAGTGATGTAATATGTAGCCCTTGTCTAGACCTTGAATTTCCCTGAAGCATAAACTGCTCTTTAGGACAGGTTAAGTTTGAAATGATAGCTTGATGTCGCAAGCTGGGAAAGAAGAGCCTGGGAGAAGCTAGACTAGAGATCTCAGGGTCACTGTCAATCTGCTGCTCTTCTGTGTGTATGTGAGTCAGTTTTGAAACTGGGTCTACTTTTGCAGCCAGACTGGTCTTGAACTTGCTTCAACTTAGCATGCTTACTTGAAACCTAAGGAGTTGCTGGCCTCTGCAAGGAAATTAAAATTCTGGAAAGACCTGAGCTTGACACCGCCTGCCTGCCAGGCTTGAACTTTCTATGTACTGTAGAGACAGTGAGATGTAGTTGCTGTCCAGCTAGGAACCCGGGACTCCCAAGGTGCCCTCTGCCTCTCTTGTCTTTCATGGCTTTCA